>JAUPFT010000021.1:11277116-11524616 GCA_036936625.1 Parnassius smintheus behrii | reverse complement strand
TATAATGTATGCGCATTGCAGCAATTAACGCGTTATCAGTGATAAAAAATTACAGGGAGAAAAACCATAAATCCAAAGAAGGCATTTCTGTGATGGTCATTTGTTCGTATAATCGTGGCTTGTGTTTGTGAAATCGTAAATTTTATTTTGTTTCTTTATTAAGTGTTTTTATTTTCTTGATAAATCATTATCGGATTTTACAAACACACTATTAAGTTTATTCGTGCTAAGCTTTTTTTCATAAGATTGTCAGAAAACACTCCCTTTTAAGAATTGGAGTAGATCTGTGCCCAAAAAGGCGTTTATAGACTGTAACTTTACTGAAGTTACAATCTATATACATTCCACTCCTGGGCACAGGCCGCCGCTCATTTTTGAGAGGGTTTAAGGAAAGTAATTGTCCGCCGTACTGCCCCAACACGTGTTAAGGGGATATAGTAAGTCAGCTCAAATTCTAATTTCGCCCCCACTTCCCCGCGCGTCGTATGCTATGTACCGACGTGTTTGTAATCACTAATACTGTAAGTAGATAGGTCGTTAGATACTTATATCATTAGGTTTATCGTATTTATGCCTGTTTCTTAACGCCAACCCAGTCGCTTATTATTTTTATAACGGTTATTTCCCATTTTAATTTTACGTCGTCCTGTTGCGTAATGTGTATTCTGATCGTAAGCGACACAACTTCTCCCTTCAAAAGCCGGAGCGATACTAACGAGGCGACAGGAATCAAGCATACGCGCCGATAGTTTAGGTAATTTCTTTTTACAGTGAAAATAATGGTATTTTAAAAAAAGTAACTAACATAAGCACTGCTTTATAGTTAGTTCAGTTAGTATGCAAATTTTCATGATCTTATTTAAAGTATTTCATGAATAACAGCGGTTTATTGTTCAGTTTGGAGGTAACTTTGGATTTTTTTTCTATCGAGAAAATTTTACGGAATCGTGTTTTCGTCCTTAACATTAATCCTCAACTTTACTATATATTTATTTCAAAATTAATGCTGCAATACTTTCGGCATAACGGAGGATCTTGCTAAGCCATTTGAGATTATATTTCCCCTTAAGGCTACAGTCTTTTAAAGTTGACTCACATCGAATCATTAGCGCCACTTTGATTTCTTTTTTTACAGCAAATTATTGTTTCAGAGTAAAATATTTTGATAACACATAAATACCCAGATTATAAGTAATGGCTAAATTTTTTTTTTTGGTTCATCTATGTGGTCTATGTTAGATAAATCAAACGGTAAATAGAGCTCTCTCGCACCCAACGCAATTTCGAGCTTTGTTCGTGTACCATTATAAGGCAATCGATAATAAAAAGGCGAAATCTATTCAGCGCGTTAATAGCTAAACATCTTCATCTCCAAAATGCGCTGTTTCTTTTTTTCTAAATATCTTTCATTGTCTTAAATAAGAGGTCTCAATTTCGTTAAATTTCGCTGTTTTCGCCTCATAAAAAACTATTTGTTTCATAGCAATAGCTGAAAATATTTATGCTATAATTATTTTTTTCTCAAGGGCAGGTGTTTAATTAGACAAATATTAAAAAATAATAATTTAAACCACTTTATTTCAAAATTAATAATTATTTCGATCGACCTATAAAATATTGACTTTATAAACAATAATTGCGGGCAATATTCCTTAGTAGCCGCTGAGCGGCTGTAGCGTTCAGACGTCTTGTCTGTGCCAAATTTTTGCACTTCCTCTCGCTCTAACATTCCTCTTTCTCTCTCTTTCCCTAATCTTGGTTGCGCATTGTTACGAATTGAAAGTTTCTCTACTTTATTATTTTTTGCATATAATTCTTTAAGGGTTTATAAATCATTTTGTATTTGTTTTATAACTTTTAATTTCGATATGGACCATAAACGTAAAAAATATGCTTGTACCAGAAAACCTACCTACCTACCTACATATTATGTAAGTTCTTCAAGGAAATATAGAAGTATTATACATTTTTGGATTGCACATGATGTTTTGTTTACAAGCGACAGTAGCCTAATGGCAGGGAGCGGACCGCGAACTCAAAAAGGTCGTGGGTTCGAATAGTAATTCATGCATATAGGTAAATGCTATACAAAGTTACATTATACTTTAATGAGAAACTATAAATATGTGTGATAGTGGACTGTTTGTACTTATATAGAAATTATTTTGAGTTTTTTTTAATCTATTTTAGTATTTAGAACTACTTGACGTACTTGACGGATTTTCGATAGTGTCATCGACTTATTACGAAACCCTCAGTGCACGACTCATTCTAGCACTTGCCAGATTCATTTGAATAATCAATAATACGAGTACATGTTATACAGGTTCTAGATGATTATCTTTTAGAAACCTTTTCAACAAAACAACAAAAATTATACAAACTTAAAATATATTTTTTTTGTGTAACGAATTTTGTAATAAAAGCATGGAACAAAAATAGATACGAGGTAGAAAATCTGTATGTGAAAATTTGTTAGCTAATTATCAATAATCCTGTATATTAGATAAATTGATACTGGAAAATCTTAGTAGAGCTACTTTCCACGCTACGGCCAGAAAGATAACTGCGGTGGCGGTACATGAAGTGGCGGGGCAGGGAGGGTGTAGATGTGTCACCAGAACGCAATTTTTCTGTTTTGCTCTGAAAGACTGGGCTCTTAAGGCAGCGTGGCACTTCACATGTCTTCGAAATATTTTATTTCTTATTTCTCAGACATGCAGGTTTCCTCACGACGTTTTCCTTCAACGATGAGTACGTGTTAAATCAGCGCTTAAAATTACAATTAAAATTTAATTGGTGGCGGCGGGGATCGAACCCGGTTGCTCGCATACTGTGAAAATTACAGCGAGCGCTAACCATCTGAGCTACCACGTCCCTCTATACCAACTTTACTAACTTTAAAATAATTTAGAGTTTAAGCTTATATATTTAAGCTAATATAGAGGTATTAAAAACCGAGATGTATACAATATTATAGGTTTAAAAATAACTTTTATAAAACTTAAACTCGAATTAAGACTTGATCATACTGAAAAATAATTAAGTTGAATTGCTTTTTTTTAAGAATAAGCAATGTAGGCGCGATTTGATAATAACTCCTATCATTTTCGAAAGAATAAATACTATAATATTAATTATATATTAATTACACATTTCAAAAACTGTGTTCGGTAATACAGTTTTCGTATTTTTAGTCACCGACTGGCCATATTATTTCGTGAGTAAACTTTCTGTTACATATAATATATA
The DNA here is from genome assembly GCA_036936625.1 of Parnassius smintheus behrii. Lineage (NCBI taxonomy): Eukaryota > Metazoa > Arthropoda > Insecta > Lepidoptera > Papilionidae > Parnassius > Parnassius smintheus. The sequence continues at coordinate 11,521,364 of JAUPFT010000021.1, read as the reverse complement.
TTATGCGATTCTTAGAATATATATTTGTAATATATGTACTACAAAATTCTATTGTTATATAAATATTACTTTAAAAATAAATTTAAATATTATGTGTAAATCTTGTATTATGCATTTACTTCATTTGTGTATAGTTTATCATCATCATCATCATCATTATTACAGCTTATCGCAAGTATACAGCCAAACAAAGTCCCCACAAAGAATGCCACAAAGCACGGTCCTGAGCCGCCTGGTAAGAGATCCTTACTGCATCTCTTACCAGGTCATCACTCCATCTAGTGGAAGAAGGTAGGGCGCACTATTTTCACTTACTAATACGAAGTTGTCACTTCAAAACGTCTTTCTATGCAGTGGTAAGAGTTACGCAGATGTAACATCACCAATATATCTGCAGTTAGATAGGTTTCGTACTCAAGTTTTGTGTCTGAATGGCCATCGTACTATTTAAACACTTTAATATCAGACGATTTGCCAGGTAAGCCGCATGCTCGCTTGCTCTCTCTTCTTCCAATAAGCCCCCTCAAAAATCATAAATCCTCCTAATAAAAGGCCGTATATCTTCAGTCGTGGGATATATAAAGACTCATACTTTTAATATAATATATGAAAATTAGGCATGACAATTAACACACATTTCTTCTTTTCTAGTTTTAATCCGCAAATATTTTCTATCGATTGATACAATAATATTTCCCTATCATAATCGTGATTTTAAATAACTTAAATGAAGTTAATAGCCCTAAATACCGAAAATATATACAATAACTATAAGCAAATTTGAAATAAATTATTATCATATATGAAAACAACTCTACACCAGCCATAGACTTGAGTTTGACAATTGTTTCTGTAGTGTCAAGACGGACGAACAAGTGTTATCGCACCCGCTTAGACGTAGTTTTCTTTCATCGTGCGCAGCTACAAGTATTCAATACTTAGTCTGGCTGGTCTATGCTATAAGTTTATAGTGTTAGCTTCAAAAAATAACTGATAATGCTACCACTTATTCTTTTGAATTTCTTAACATAAAAGTTTTTTTTAAGATATTTCACTTATCTTAAAATTATATCAATCACAGAACTGTAGGTACACAGCCGTGTTTTTATTTAAAAAAGAACCTGTGAAAAAACCTATGTTTTTATTCTTTGTCATATAGTCGTTTTGCATAAATAAATTACACATGGACAAACATCCAGACCAGAGATAATTATTTGTATTCCTTACAAATTTTTGTTCCCAGTGTTCAAGTTATTTCGCCAATTCAATACTGACCCGGATCGCGGCCAATACCAGTCTTATATAGGATCTTTTCTACTGAAACATCTATATAGAATGCTTATAATACAGAGAATATATAGAATGCTTGAGTACATACCGGTCCCGACCGACTAGGTGTAGAAAGTTCTAGTATTGAATTTTCTAGAAAGCTCTTCTTGTTCTGCTACTCGATATGAATAGCGCTAGTGGCGTTAATTATTGCGTGCAACAATAGTATTGCTTGTGCTGCTGTATTCCAGTAGAAGGTTATAGAGAGCCAGTATAATTATAGGCATTCCATCTTGCTAATTTTTCATCAGGTGGACGATAGGTTCGTTTGGTACTTCAGTTTTGTAAAAAATAAGGAAAAGATTCGCAAGCATTCGCGAAAGTGCAGTACCAAACAACTTTTAGACAAAAATCTTTAAAAGCTCATAGTTTGTAACTTAAAGGCGGTATTCCTTTTAAATACGAACTCGTAGGTACTTGTGGAAGCGTGTCAATTTGTTACACATTAAACGGACAGACAAGCTGGCTGGCTGGCTGGCTGACTGACAAGTACTTAGTGTACTTATAAATGCTATTTAGAAAATAAACTAGTGGTTGCCAATTTTGCTTTAGTACTATGAAATACAACTTAGTATGGCGCTGCATGGCTTTGTATTTTTTTAAAGAATATTAACAATGGTATAAACATCACTAACATTTCCCTTAACCACTCGTGTTAAGCTTAAATTGCTTGTGTTACGAGTGGTTCACGCTAGTAGTCGAATGGCGGATTGGAACCCACGACCTTTTTGAGTTCGCGGTCCGTGCCCTGCCATTAGGCTACTGTCGCTTAGACTGTCTGTTTGTCGCTTTATTTGATTGTTCTCTATTTTCTGCGTTATTTTATGTTACATATTATCATTACTTATTTACTTATTAGAACTAGGCAGTTATTGTAGCACGAATAGGTCGGCTCAACCGAAGAAAGACTGCGCTTTTACAGAATACCAGCGTGAAATAGAAGCTTTATGCTGTTGTGTTTCGTATCGTTAGTGTCTACAACCTTAATATACCGATAACGTGGCTCTACCACATATAAATCTATTTTCCGTTGGTGTCTTTGTTTCGTACTAGTTTCTTGTTAATTTTTTTTGTAAAAGGACCATAATAATACTTTTGCTTTGCAAATAACGAATAAAATCAAAGTTAATCATCTCAAAGCATCTAAAAATGTCCATTCATTCCACATACAAATATTTTCAATACGGGTAACTCTGAAAGCCGTAATATAGTATTTATTAACAACGAAATGAAACGATGTTGATTATCAAATCGTTATAGTAATCAAATTCAGGATTTAAGTGACATTGTTTTCGACGTAATAAAAAAACAATGGCATTCACATAAAAACCACGGTATAAAAGACTGTCCGCATTTACCCTTTATTTGTAACACTATCCCGAAAAAGGTTGACGTTCGAAATGTTTTGAACTCAACCAAGAAAAAAAGAATCTAATCTGTGCTGTCATCAAAGGGAATAACGAAGAATATGAAGTCGGGGGTCTAATGAGACAAAAGGTTAATGAGGATAACAATGGTGGGGCAGTAAAATATTGGATTTATTCACGTGAGACAGGCCGAGGAGATGCTCTGATAACGCGGCAAATGTCGTCTTAAGATGCAGTGAGTTAATTATTTTTTGTCCAACGAACAAAACGTATTAATTCGGATATTTTTTAAGGAATAAGGGTGACAAACGAGCACACAGTCCACCTGATGGTAAGTGGATGCTGTGGCCCGTAGACATTTACATTTATCCCCGATTAAGACTCAAAAAGCAGATGCGTTGTCACCCGTTGGGACCAAGATGAAATGCCTCGTTTCCAGTTAAAAATGATTCTCCGGATCTCTACACTCACCATACAAAACACATCAGTATTATACGGCTATTTTACGCTGGTATTCTGTGAGATCATGGTCCTTCCCCGGTCGAGCCGACCCATTCGTGCTACAAACATAATATAGGTGCAGCGTGGCTCTACCGCGTGTAAAATAGTAAATAAAGTAAAAATTTATAGAAAACAAGTAATTTTTACATACTCTCAGTTCTTGTGGCTTAAAATGAAATATAATTTAATTTAAAACCACCTACACATACGTAGTCAAGTGTGTATTTCCTATATGTTATTAACTTATTAAAAATGGTTTTCGTAATTATATTGTACATATTACATCCTTCTAAGTGGTTTTTCTAATAAGGATATATTATATTTTAAGTTTATATAATAAAAACTGTTTTAAAAGGGGTGGTACCTACATAACTTCTTCTTGAATCGAAGATTTTCATATACTTAGATATTTTATTAATTGTAATTATACATATAAAAATATACACACATATATTTTTTATATATATACACATTTATATATATATATATATATATATATATATATATATATATATATATATATATATATATATATATATATATATATATATATATATATATATATAACATATTGGTACACCTTTTAAGTGGTAAGCTGCTGAAAAAAATCCAAAAAATTGTGAAATGAACTATAAATAAATACCACTAATTTAAAATAAACTTACGGTATTAAAAAAATAAAACAAAAATTTTGAACTGAATAAATAAACCAATTAACAAACTATCGAAATTAAAATAATACACACCCAATTAGTAGTATATATTGATAGATCAATTTCATAATATGTTAATGTAGAAAAAATGTAGTAGGTATATCAGTCCCATGGGCATAGGTAATACATATATATCATACATGTATATATCATACAAGATCACCCATTCATCATTTAAAGTTTCTTATAACAATTTCTTATAATACCTAAATTATAGTTTTTAAATAATTAACCACAGTTTACACTTATAATAAAAGTCATAAAAGTTTAAAATTTAATTATTTCTATGTAAAAAAAAAAACAATAATGCTTGGCCTTAAGGAGTCACCATCGAGCCGGCCACAATGATCAAATTTCGTTTTTATTGTTAATCCCGTCAGTAAATGAGCAGCCTCATACTCAACCTCTAAACAACTGACACGAGCGACTGAGAAGGAAAAAAATGGACAAAATATCGAGATTTGACGACGATCCTGTGAACTTTTTTTAAGTTTCTGATGGCTTTTGTTAGTATACTTTAATAATATTGCACTTTTGCAGATTCGGCAATAATCAAGTTAACAATTCACGTTGTGAATAAAGGTCATTTATTATTTATTGGTTTGGTAACATGAGAATTCTTTTTTATATCCCTATAATTGTAACCATTTAGGTGTTTTATAAAATTATATCAGTGTTTAGTTGTAATGAAAGACGGTGAACCGTTTTTCGGAAACCGAGAATCACTTTCGTTCTCAAAACAAATATGTTTTGAGAACGTTATTGTTTTGATCACATCGGATCCCAAATTGTTATTTCTTAAGAAAAGTAACCTTGATAAGTGTTGTAGTAACCTTAATAAGTGGGGGATAAGTCGCTTGGGGGGATAAGTCGCTTGCGTCCGTAGGCTTCGACCACCTAATCCTAGACCCACCCTACACGTTTCCCCCGGGTGGTGCTAAAAGAGCGACAAAGCCGAAAGAACAGACTCGGCTACTCGTCGTGTGGTAGCGGCGTAAAATATACCACCCCCTAGTTTTCGCACCATGAGGAAAAGAGGAAAAGAAATGGCCCCGAGTTCCCGGCGCTCCTTTAATGGGGCAGGGATGCGAAGAATCTCCGGCAGGAAAACCGGCGACGACGTTCGCCACCCGTCGCATTCTGTCTCCCGGAGGGGCGAAAAGAGGATTGCGGAGGCCCGTCTAGCTACGCTGAATGTATGTGGAGCAATGAATGATAAGATGGATGAAGTATGCGATATGATGTATTATAGAGGAATAGATGTGTTATGTGTAAATGAGACGAAGTGGAAGGACGAAGGAAAGGATGTCAATACCAGTGGCGAAGCTAGGGCTCCAAACTGGGGCAAGCCCAAGATATGGTTTTGTTTTTTTTAGCAATTTTAAAAATACATCAATCTTGTTCTGTCTCCACTCTTCAGTTTCATATTTAGTTCTGTCGAGGACGTGTTTAACGAAGCACACAGAGGGCATACTTCCGCTAGATAGGTTGTATGACCGTAGAATCAATCAATTTTCGTTTGATAAAATGACTTCACAAAAAAAGATTGTAACAATTATTTGCTATAAAATTAAACTTATAACTAAGTATCTCATATTTTATGCTGCAGTTCTAAATGATATTTTTAAATGATATAGTAATATAAGTACTGAGTTGTTAAACCCTTAAATATGCCTAGAATAATTAAACTTTAATAATAAAGAGCCCTGTACCTATTAAAGTGTGAAGAAATGTTTATTGAATTAAAATTTATTTTTAAAAATTTTACCATTTCCTCGCTGATTAGCACTTTAACACACTTATATTCATCACAAAGAACACTATTTTCCTCAATTTTCACTAAAAATCTTTAAAAAAAGTGTAAATTATCAACTCACAATATTTTACATTATAATATATTCGCTCAAGCTAACACAGTAACACACAATGTAAACTCAGCCATTCTCGTGAATGAAGTGTTGAGTCTAATGAGATGGAAGGAATATTTTGAAAGCGTATTTATGAGTGAGGAGACGTGTGAACTAAATTTTTTTAAAGAATATTTACAATGCTATAAAACATTAATAATATTCCCCTTAACCACTCGTGGTAAGCTCAAATTGCTTGTGTTATGAGTGGTTTACGCCAGTAGTCGAACGGCGGATTCGAACCCACGACCTTTTGGAGTTCGTGGTCCGCACCCTGCCAATAAGCTACTGTCGCTTAATGAATAAATGGAATAGAAATTCAGGAAGAAGATGAAAGAGATAGGGAGATAAGTATAGATGGAATAATCAAAGCAATGAAAAGCGTGAAAGTAGGTAAGGCAGCCGGATAAAATAGAGTTTCACCCGAAATGCTAAGGGCTGGAGAGGACTGACAGGCCTGCTGTACACCTTGTTTAATTTATGTTGGGAACTAAAATGTGTACCGGACGACTGATGCAAAGCGTGATAGTCCCAATATATAAGGAAAAAGGGTCACAGCAGGACTGTAAAAACTACCGTGGTATCAACCTTCTTAGCATTGTGGGAAAACTGTATGCTAAGGTACTAATTGAAAGTGCTATGAAAGAAGCTGATGAAAAAATTTGGGATCTGCAAGCGGGATTTAGAAAGGGAATTGGGTGTACAGATCAAGTCTTTTCCATGCGCATGATCGCGGAGAAGTTTTTGGCGAAAAACCAAAAAGTTTTTTGTGCGTTCATGGACTTGGAAAAAAGGCTTATGACAGAGTGGACAGGGATGTGTTGTGGCAAACGCTAAACGCATTTAGGTTGAGCGTTGGTTTAATACAGGCATTAAAGTCTCTGTATAGGGACTCGAGTGCTTGTGTTAGATTTAACGGGGTCTACTCGGACTGGTTTAGCATCCATAAAGGTGTCAGACAGGGCTGTGTAGCTTCCCCGTGGCTGTTCAACCTATTTATGGACAGTTGTTTGGAAAATTTGAAAGTTCAAGAATGCGGGTTAAGAATGGGTGAGTTAACCATCAAATACCTTTTGTACGCCGATGATCAAGTTATTCTTGCGTCGTCGGCGGCTGAGTTGCAAATGATGGTTACATTAGTGAACAGGTCATTAAAAGAAAGGGGAATGAAAGTGAACGCAAGTAAGACGAAAGTGTCGGTTTTTGAAAGAGAAGAAAGCAAAACGGTATATGAAATAATAATAGAAGGTGAGTTAATTGAGCAAGTGGATGAGTTTGTGTATTTAGGATGTGTATTTAGCAGGGATGGTAGATATGATAAGGATATAGAACGACGAGTAAATGCAGGAAATAAAGTAAATGGGGTTCTACACTCTATTGTGAAAAGTCAGAATGTGTCAAAAAAGGCACGTATGGCATGATGTATTAGTCCCTACTTTATCGTATGCTAGTGAAAGTTGTGTGTGGCAGAAGAAGCACGAGAGTAGAATAAATGCAGTAGAAATGCGGTCGCTAAGGAGTATGTTAGGGCTGAATCTGAGTGACAGGGTGAGAAACTATGTGACAAAAGAAGAGTGTAGTTTGCAAGATGATGCGGTGACCAGGATTAATAAAAAATGCTTCGGTAGTTTGGTCATGTAGAAAGAATGAACGCGGAAAGAGTGACAAAGCAAATATATGTTGCAGAAGTGAATGGAAGAGTCGGAAAGGGACGTCCTAGGCGGAAGTTTGTCGACCAAATTGGCGATACACCAAAAATGGGCCAAATTAAGAGTACCCTTAACCGACGAGCATGTATGCGTAGGTATATGGATGTGGAAGAGGCGAGAGAGGTATGTCAGGATCGTGCTAAATGGAAGTCTGTAGTCCCTGCCTAACCCTCTGGGTGACAGGCGTGAGTGTTCATGTTTTTTTAAAGTAACCTATGTACATATTGACACAACTTTTATTTCATTTCATTTAAATAAGAAAAGTTAATGACATTTCTGAGTTATTTTAACTGACTTCAAAAAAGAAGAAGGTACTCAATTGTGCTGTATGTATTTTTTATTAGAAAAAGCTCCTTCTTTTATGAAAATATAACTTTTTTCTACGTGAACCAATTTTGATGATTTTTTTTGTATTTGAAACTAATGCTTTTCATGTGATAAGACCACATGAAAAGCATATAAATATGATCAAGATCTGCCCAGTACCTTTTGAGTTACTCTTAATAATGCGTATTTATTTCGACTACACTGATGATGTTCTCATTTTATTTATATAGAAGTCGGTTGTACAAAATTTTTAATTTTACCACTTGTTATTAATGGAGTCCCTTAGTTTAATTTTTTTTTTTGAAAATCATTGAACAACGAGGATTTCAGATTATATAAATGCTTTCAAAACAAAAACATATCTAATAATCCACCACTTTACCAATATTTGCAGGAGAGTGGTCTAAAACACAATGTACCTAAAAAAAAACAATTTCATAATAATTGAATAAAATTCTGCCTCAAACTACTTACAATAACCTATTTTAAAAAAAAGAATCTTCCAAATCGGGTCTAATTACAAAATTAACTTACAGTCAATTGTGAACCTTATCCTTTTCGAAGTGGGCTAACAATATCTTCTATTTTAGATTTTGAGATTATTATTACTAGTATAAAAGCAATATCTATAAGGAAAAATTTAAGAAAGATACATTTTACACAAGGTTTTGGGGATAAAAATATAAAAATAATGTCCTCGAGACCGAATTTCGGTTACAGTGGCCAGTCTTAGCGTAGACTTTGTGCGGAGAATCTGCGCAGGATAGGATTATAATGAACGAATATTTGCGCAAGCACAGTTGCATTCTATTCCCTCATTCTCACAGTCCAATGGAACGGAAACACCACCGAGGAAAGATCAGGCGTAGGATCACCGGTTTTGTGTGCATTCCAAGGCGCGGAGATGAAACATCACCAACTTTTGACTCCGGACTGCTAGTGGAGATGTGTCCGAGATGACTTTACCGATTTGTTGGAAGGGAAATAGAAGAATTGGATGTATAATAAATTCTAGTACTTTAATTCTAATAAGAGAAGTACGAACAAACGGAAACTTCCGTTATACAGAAAGACCGCCCATCGCAAGAAAAGAAATATCCCATAATCAATATCGCCGTTCACAATATTCGATAGGGGAACTTTGCAGCCGCCTCCGTCGGCATGTTCATTTGTCACAAGGCAATCGCAACCATTAGCAGTAATTACCAGGCTCTCGGTTACTTATCAACGCACGCGGGATCTCAAATGCTTAAGTTGTGAGACGCAGCGGAGAAGACACTTGCCCTTCGGGTACCTTGTTCATTTAAGACATTAAACCCCTTTGACCTTAAAGTAGATAAGTCTTAAAGCAAAGTATTTCCTTATACTTTACAGGTTACGAATGGTAATAAAACATAGCTTAACGAACATAACATTTTTGTTAAATAATGCGAGAAAATATTTTATACAGTAAAGTAACGTATTTTTATGGGATTATATATTTCAAGATAATTTTTTTTGAGATTCTAATACTACGATTTATCCTGAGGCTTATGTTTTGCAGTGGACTTTAATTATGCATTTATAAATGAATGATAAAATGAATATATTTTCACATTCATTAGTGGTAGCAACTATATTAATATCACTCATTGCTGTAACTGCTTGTGAAGTTACCATGTAATAAAAATAACTCCTCAAATTGATCTCAAAGGGTGCAAAAAACCTCACCTCAAGCAAAAGATATATTCTACAAATTTTTAATTCTCAGATGTCATCATCATCATCATTAAGGCCCTTCACAAGTCCACTGCTGAACTTAGGCCTCTCCCAAGGAATGCCACATAGCACGGTCCTGAGCCACCTGCATCCATCGACTTCCTGCATGTCTTACCAGGTCGTCAATCCGTCTAGTGGGGGATCGCTGTACACTACGCTTACCGGTAAGAGGCTGCCACTCGAGAACCTTTTTTCCACAACGGTTGTCGGTTCTTCGAGCCACATGGCCGGCCCATTGCCACTTCAGCTTACTAATCCGTTGGGCTATGTCGGTCACTCTGGTTCTACTGCAGATATCCTCATTTATAATTTTATCACGCACAGAAACCCCGAGCATAGCCCTCTCCATAGCTCGCTATTTTGAGATGTAATTACCTTTAAATAAGAAGAAATATTGAAACAAGATCGAAAATTTTGTTGTGACATATAAGTTGTTGCCTTAGTGAGGAGTGAAAATACCTGCATGCTATATTGCGAGCCCTGAGTTCTAAAATGGTTAATGGTTCTTGGGTCTGTTTCTGTTATGATGTTGTCTCTGACACTTAATTCTAATGGATCTTACCTCATTGGTTTTACATGGTGTATGGGCAATTACAATAACACAAAACAAGAAGTAGGGTTACAAACCAAAAAAAATTAGTATTTTACTAAATTAGGGGTCCAAACACTATATTTCAAGAAATATATTTTTTTTATTGAATAAGGGTAACAAGCGAGCACATGGGTTATCTGATTGTAAGTGGAAGTGGTAAGGTGTTGTGGCCTATAGACATCTAGATCTGTCGTCGATTAAGAATCAAAATACAGATGCGTTGTCACCCCTAGGGACTGAGATGGAATGCCTCGTATCCAGTAAAAATGGTCTCCGGTTTTCTACACTTACCACACTAAACACAGCAGTATTGAACTGCTATTTTATGCTGGTATTCTGTGAGAAGGTGGTTTTTCTCCAGTCAAGCCGACGCACTCATTCTACAACCATAATATAGCTGCAAAATTGCTCTACCATGTATAAAAGAGATCTCTACCCTGTATAAAGGAGGCGTATTGCTATATTTTAATAAAGACTGACCACGGCGTAAGGTATTGTCTTTTTATAAGGCTTGAAGTAGCAAAAATAAAACATTAAATATTATTTATAACATAGTAATATATATTTTTGTCGGCATCTATAACATTACAGTTAATAGTTTCGAAGCTACTTTATTTGACACATTTAGTTACACTACTTGAATGTAAATAATACTAGAGTCATTGTGATGGCATAAACATTTAACCACATTTGTCTTTAAAAAAACTTATTATTGTATATAAGTTACAAGTTAATAGTTTACTATCGCGTATACAATATGCTATTAAGTACAATATATCGGTATATAAAACTTGAAAACAAACAAAGGAAGTCGTAAGCTAGGCGAAAAATATAAATCGTGTCCTCAGCGATAGACAGTAATGAAAACAGCGGTCGAAAGACGACGCTGGGGACAGGAGTAAAGTGGCGGGCGGTCAGGGCAGGTGACGGAACAATGAGATGTTGTATTTCACATTTACATTATGTTCACAAGGTAAATGTTGTCCGCTATTGTCCACTTATGTTCGAGATCGAGAAACGTTGGGCTTACATGACGGTACATATTTCGAGGTATAAAGGTGAGTATTATGTCAGCCGTTTCTTGTAAAATCTCCTCCGGAACGAATTCCAGTCATAGCGGCTGGTTTCAACGGAGACTAGCCATCTGAGCATGATAGGATTATAGTACCCAAGCGTATGTGCAATTTCAGGTGAACTCTATTCCCTGACGATCATATTCCGATGGGATGGTAATCTGACGACCGGTGAGGGATCGGGGGAAGATCCGATTTTCTACGATTGTGTTGTTGTCAAGAAGTTAGTAGTATAGTTGTAGTACGAATGGGTCAGATCGACCAGAAAAGGACCACGCTCTCACAGAATATCAGCGTAAAATAGTAGCTTATGCTGCTGGAACTGGAGACCTATTTTACTGGAAACGAGGCATTCCATCTCCACAAATGGTAAACAAATAATTACATAGGCTGTGAAGGATATTAGGAATCCGAAATAAAAACGGATACGAAATGCACATGCACATGTGTTCAGGTGTCTATGTACTAAAAATTTTAAGGCTCCAAAGAACAAAATTTGTTACATGAGACTTTTTTGTTGTAGAATATAAGAAATTTATGACATAAAACGCAATTATAAAAAAGGTAAATATCTTTAACTAAAATTACCTAACTATTAAATAAATACAAAAAGAAACTTTGAAGGCATGTAGTCAAACCCTTATATCTCTCATTGTGGCGGCATAGTCCATTGAAAGGCTACCTATTGTTGTTTCAGTTTAATATAAGACAATGCGCAAAGGTTTTCACATTGCCCGCGATCTTTTATTTGCTCTGCTCATTTCCTTTGTGAGGAGCCGCGGCGGCTTTTTTATCTTCACGCAACTCATTAACTTTGGTGACTTTTTTTTTCTCGTGTCAATGTTCATTCAATTTTAAATTAAAACCACCTAGATAGAGATCCTTATATTTATGTAGCCCATAGACAGTTCTCATCTTGGTAAGTCCAGATCGTTCTTATGAGTCGTTGCAAGAATGTTGCAAGGTTAGTAGATAGTTTCAAAGATAATCCGCGGTTAAAGCATAACATAGTATTATTTTATAATGGTGACTAAAAATGCACAACTAAGCGACTTTTGCCAGTATAGTCTTTTATAATAAAAAAAGCGGCCAAGAGCGTGTCGGACCACGCTCAGTGTAGGGTTCCGTAGTTTCCCGTCCGTCACAATAAGTGTTCCCACTTATGAGTTTGTACAAAAACTGTTGTTTCCATCCAAGTTCAAAATAATTTTCCTAGAAAGTCCTTATAAAGTTCTACTTTCCAGATTTTTTTCATATTTTCTAAACTTATGGTTCAAAAGTTAGAGGGGGGGGGGGGGAGGACACATTGTTTTTTAATTTTGGAGAGATTATTTCCGAAATTATTGACATTATCAAAAAATGATTGTAGTAAACCCCTATTCATTTTTAAATACCTTTCCAACAATATATCACACGTTAGGGTTGAAATTAAAAAAAAATCACTTCCCAATTTACATATAGGGGCGCTACCCTAATAAAACATTTTTTCCAACTTTTATTTTACCACTTTGTCGGCGTGATTGATACACATATTGGTACCAAATTTCAGCTTTCTAGTGCTAACGGTCACAGAGATTAAGCGAGGACGGACAGACGGACAGACACATGGCGAAACTATAAGGGTTCTTAGTTGACTACGGAACCCTAAAAAGAACTCTTATTGTTTTTACTGGAGCACACTTACAGCTTCCACCGCTCAACACAGGCCTCATTTTGCCATAGTTGCAACGCTCGGTAGGCAAGTTGGATATTTTTTAATATTTGAATTTGTTATTATTATCAGTTATCACATTATTTCCGTTACAAAACTGCATTGCACCCACAGTTGAATTCCGCTTTAAAGAGTGGGAAATCTTTAGGTTCAACAATACATCTATACATTCATGGAAGGCAACCACTGTACTGGACATAGACTTATTATACTATCATTAGTATTGGACTCTAAGTTTGTTTATTGTCACTTCAAATTTATAAAATATGCAAGATAGTAAGGGCACTTTGGCATTTCGCCAATATGTTTTAGCAACCATGCGAAATTACCTTAGTTAGAATGTATACTTTGTAGAAAAAGTTTCAGAGAAGACACCGAAAAATTTAATTATTATCGAAATTAGAATTATCATTATTTGTCGCGGTAAAGCCACGTGGTAGAACACTGCTGTTATATTGTGGTTGTAGCACGAATGGGTTGACCGGGGAAGTACATCGCTCTCACAAAATACCAGCGTGAAAATGCAGCTTAATAGCTGCTGTGCTTTGGTGAGTGTGGAGAACCGGAGACCTTTACTGTAAACGAGGCATTCTAATCCTCAGGTGTAGCAACGCATTCTGCATTTTGATGCTTAATCAAGGATATAATAAGTATATGGATGTCTAAGGATCACAGTTTCCACTGACCATCAGAGAGACTGCGTGCTCGTTTGTCACCCTTATTCTATAAAAAAAATTGAGTTATGACCCGAAACGATTATCTATTATTGAACTATAACCAGTATACATTTCTTATCAGTATCCATATCGAAGAGACACGTAATATTATATCAAACGACTATCAGTATTGAGGTTTTAATGTATTGTCATAAAAATACGAGTAAATAAGTATCATCTTATCTCACTTGTTGTGAATAACTTAAATAAATACACACGATAACTTCCCATTCTTTAAAGTACTACGTGACATTTAGAAACAAATGAATGGCAGTTTGTGATTAGCTAGCAGACTGTTTTCTACTTACATTTAGATAAAGTGTGTTTAGATTCTATTCCTTCATAAATAATTCCTGAAAATATTAGGAATAGATACAGCTTTTTAAATTTGATGCCATGTCAAATTATAGACTCCCATGTTTGTCTTTTGTCTTTACATATTATCTTCTTTATTGTAGGTAGTTATCTCAGCCGTGAAAGTCAACTAGGGAAACACCAGACTTTCATAACTGCAATTTTGCAGAGATACTAGCCGCGATGAAGTTGAACGTAAATGAAATTGAACGTTATCGGTACGAGATACCTTCTACTTTGATCGCCTGTCTACTTACCCAGTATGGTGATTTCATATTGTATGTCTTTCTAAAAATGAAAGCGGTTTTAAAATAACCTATTCATTGTAGTTTGTTGCTGACTGATAAATGAGCTAATATTCCTCCTGGACACCCGGAACCAACAACGGAACAGTACGCGAGCAAACCGGGTTCGATCCCCGCCGGCACCAATGAAATTATTAATTTCAATTTTAAGCGCCGATTTACGTGCTCCGCAGTGAAGGAAAACATTGTGAGGAAACCTGCATGTCTGAGAAATAAGAAAAAAAATTTGAAGACATGTGAAATTCGCCAACACGCATTGGTGCACCGTGTCGGACACTTCCTTGCCCTAAAAACCCTCTCATAAATGAAGGGAGGCCTGCGCCCAGCAGTGGGACGTATATAGGCAGTAACTTTAACTTTAACAAAGCAAAATGGTACGAAGATGGTACGACGAAATAGGTTTTTGCTCCAAAGAACTAACTACTGTAAGTATAATAGATTTTTTATCGAGAAAACTAGTCTACCGCGTGCTCAGTAGTGAAGGAAAATATCGTGAGGAAACCTACATAGCTGAGAAATTAAAAAAAAATACTTCAAAGACTATTTGAAGACATTGCTTAGACTATTTGATTGGAATATTTGAAGTTCGCCTACATTTCCTTGCCCCTAAACCCTCTCAGAAATGAGAGGAGGCCTGTGCCCAGCAATTAGACGTATATAGGCTATAACTGTCAACTAGTATGCAACAGAGGGTGAGTCACGCTGCAGTTATATTAGTAGTATAGTTATAGCACGAATGAGGACCACGATCTCACAGAATACCAGCTTAAAATAGCAGCTTAATGCTGCTGTGTTTCGTATGGTGAGTAGAGAGAACTGGAGACCCGTTTTACTGGAAACGAGGCATTCCATCTTAGTCCTCACGGGTGATCGAGGATAGATGTAGATGTCTATGGGCCACAGCATCCACTTACCATCAGGCGGACTGTGTGTTCGTTTTTCAACCTATCCTATAAAAAAAGAGGGAGCACAGCTTCTTGGTGGCAGACATAGTTTTAATCCAGGCTGAACCTTGGCAAAAAACCCTACTAGTGTAATACTTACCCAACTACTTATATATTAAATTAGTTATTAGTTTCTTTTTTAAGAAGTATAATATTACATTATAATTTTCCATTCTGATGTTATCACAATTTTAATGAAAAAATTTATAAATATTTCGCTCTCGATTTACATAAAAGCATTATAGTCCATCATGACGCACTTACTTATCCTATACACCGTGTATTCCAAAGATAGTATTGTAAAAGCTAATACAAAACTTATCTGGGTAACAAACGTCGCTCAATAAAAGGTGCGATGAACCGCGACGGTAGTAACCCATATGAGAAATGTCGATACTTTAAATGTATATGCCAAGAGTTGTGATAGCGCCTCCTTATTTTAATATTGAGGCATAAAAATCACATTTTGTGCCATTTTCGGGCAGTATGTAACAATAAAAACTGAGGAGTTGTCAAAAATCTAGACCCGATTATTAGTAACACAAATATATTATACGCCTGGTTTTATATTATGTTTAAATAAAAGCATGCATTTTTTAAGTCTTAGGTCAATTAATGTTATAATATACTATTGGGGTAAGTACATAAAATTTATCACAACAACGCTTTTGTTAGCAAGTATAAATGGATCGGCAAACTCTGGCGTCAAACATACAAACAAACGCCTCTTTGTTATATTATGCTTACATTTAAGATAAAAATTATGAGAATAATAATTCATAAGCCAAGACAATTTTTTATACATAACTATAATTTAATAGAAACTGTAAAAAAAATTCTACGACGGGCAAGACGTCTGATGCTGCGATCGTCAGTAGGCCTGCCAAGCGTCACCATTTTGACTCATTCTTCAACAAAATAGGCCCAATATGCACTGGTTATGATGAAGAAGACGGACCTTCTTATGTTCATGCGGTAGAATTTATATTTTCGTCATGAGCAGATAATTTAGTATTCATTCGTATTCACAATGTAATGTAAATGCAAATATTTTAATGGAGAAAGATTGAATTCAGTTAAATAATGTAATGAATTACAAATATTTAATTTTAAAAACGAGCTCATCATTATCATTATCATTACAGCCCATCACAAGTCCACTGTTGAACATTGGCCTCCCTCAAAGAATGCCACAAAGCACGGTCCTGTGCCACCTGCATCCATCAACTTCATATTTAATTCTCTTTGATGGCCAATTTTACACTATCGATTTAAGTCCGCTTATTGTATTTTTTATACATGTTGCACGATATAATCATCATCATCAGCTCTTCACAATTCCACCGCTGGACATAAGCCTCCAACAGGGAGCGCCACAAAATATGGTCCTGAGCCACCCTCTATCGACTACCTACATATCTTACCAGGATATCACTCCATCTAGTGGGGGAGGGGTTGCCCTAAACTTCACTTATTGGTACGTATTTTATTGCGGAGCTTGCATGATAAAAAATAAATAAATAAAATAATAAAAATATTTACAGTGTGCTAAAATTTCACTCTAAACGCATCTAAAGAAGTACACTCCTAAAAATAGTCTATTGTTTCTTATAATGTGAGATTTAAAATAATAATAAAATTACGGTAAAAACAACTCCGTATAAATTCATACACAATCTTCTGAAGTACGCCGACCGGTGTGTAGCCGATAATATGGAGACAAATACAAATTGATAAACAAAAAGACATACATTTAATGTTCGTACTTATTTAGTGGTAAACAGTTGGAGCTTCGGACTGGATTTTCCTCCGTCGACTAAACTACCGACACAATACGGTTACCTGGGTACCTCGTACTATAAAATAAAAGTGATAGAGAAGTATATTCCTATCTCCTAATGGTATTCTACCTTTTCTAACAATATTATCTGTAGGTAGTACGAGTTGACGTATATTTCTACTTAGAAATACGCAGAAGTTCGTAGATCGCGCGGATTTCACGGATTAAAAGTAAAAAAAAAAAACATTTAAAACGAACGTGGAATTACAGGTTAATATGAGAGCCTTTAGTTCGATCCTTGCCGACCAATTAAATTTTAATTAGTGATGGACTAAGTGCTCAATAGTACTAATGCTCAAGTTAATAATAAATAAATTCTTAAAATTAATGATCAGAAATAATAGAAAGCTAGCAGGGACATAATATGAAACATTAAGTTGAAAAACTTGTTCTTGAAGATGATCGTCTGAAGAAAAATCAGATCGTAGAAATTACTGGATCATTATCTACGACCGTTTTAAATATTCTACATGACCACCTTGGCATGTCTAAGGTCAATGCAAGATAGGTGTCACGAATGCTCACACTACTTTAGAAACAGCTCAGCGGGTCGAATATTTGCGTGAGTATTTGGATCCGTGTAGGGAGAACAGGGACGAAATTACAAATAGAATTGTGACTTGTATCTAACTTTGATTGGGTTCATCACTATGAACCTGAGTAAGTCCATCCAGTAGCATAAAACGCTTTTATTGACATATTATAAAGATAAAGGTGTCAATATCACGGCACAGTATCACGAGTAAGTTATTTGAACGGTCCGAAAAGTGTATTAGGGTTAATGGAGAATATTTCGGAAAGGAAAAATAATTTTATGTTTGATTTCACCCCCTTTCCCGTTCATTCCGCAAACCATTAGACCTCCCCTCGTATATTTAGACATAAAGGAAAGAGTATATTTAGACATAAATTAGCACATTAGGCATTGTAAACAAAAGCTTTGATTTTTTAATACGAATATAAATAAAATAGCATCTATAAACCACAAAATGTTTGTAAATAATGCTATCATCTACATTAATATTTCCATAGGGTTTGATAAAGAAAAATATTAAATATAGTTTTTTACGTGGTAGAGCCATGCTGCAATTATATTAGTAGTATAGTTGTAGCACGAATGGGTCGGCTTGACCGGGGATGGACCACGCTATCACAGAATACCAGCTTCAAATAGTAGCTTAATACTGCTGTGTTTCGTATGGTGAGTGTAGAGAACCGGAGACCCTTTTTACTGGAAACGCGGCATTCCACCTAAGTCCTCACGGATGACAACGCATCTGCATTCTGATTCGTAATCGAGGATGGATGTAGATGTCTATGGGCCGCATCAACCACTTACCATCAGGTGGACTGTGTGCTCGTTTGTCATCCTATCCTACAAAAAAAAGTAATTCTTACAAATTGTTAAAAATAAGGCTAAATTTATAATTTGGTAACTTAGGTAATAAAATAACTATATGCGTGGTAAGTTAGTTGAGTTAATTTTATTGAAAAATATTCACCTTATTTGATATGATTCACAAGGTGTATGATTCACAATGCCTTGACGTATGTTTCAATTGAAAATTTCAGAAATATATGTTAGTCGCTCAGAGAGCTTTTGGTAGAACTATGCTCAGTTTTTCTGCGTGAAAGAATCCATAACGAAGATATCTGCAACAAAACCAGAATAACTGTAACGGTCTAACTTATATTTGTAGCCGGCCTATTGTCACTTCAGCTTGAAGAACCGACAATCAATTGGAAAAAAACGTTCTTAAGTCGTAATAGCTCAGTTAGTTAAGCGCTTGACGTAAATTTAACAGTACGAAAATAACCCAAATTCGATTCCTTTCGGTGCCGTGTGCTCGGCGGTTAAGTAAACCTCTTGAGGATAACAGCATGTCTGAGAAATAAAAAGAAAAACCGACGATATGTTAAGCCCGCAAACATGTGTTGAGGCAATGCGATTGACACTTCTTTACACTGAAACCCTCTTAAAAACTTCTTTAACCTAATACCCTTTTATTTTCAATCGTAACTGATTTTTTACAATCTTAGGGCTCATTTTTAATTTCCCAGATAAAGAGACAAATAGTATTCATTTGACTGATAGCAAATAAATGAATTTTCAATTGTCAGATAAGCTTTATTCCTTTATTCAGACAATAATTTGACCTTGTCTTTTCACGATCAATTAACCACTTATTTGATTGTTATGCATAAATTATTGTTATGTAATGAAATCGGAGGAATTTTAAGGCCTCGCTCCGGTTGTACACACACTTTCCATCTTTCCATTTGAAAATTACTTTTCGAACTTTTTAAACTTTAAATTCTCCTAATAACGGACATGTTTTGTAATGCTACATAAATTAAAGTTTTATTCTTGAAAGAATTACAAAACATGTCCGTTTTTCATGCAGGTTTCTTATCATTATTTGTCATAAATTTTTTTGTTTCCTCTATAATCTATTTATATCTTCCGACCTTACGTAGGAAAGAACTGTTTTCTTTGATTTATTTTCGGTTATGAATAACAATCAACAATTTTACGAGCTTAAAACACACAACAAAAATAAATAATCACTAGCCAAATATATACTCAAACTTAGACTGTACGATTTTTTGTCGCACAAAATGTTTTCCCGCTCTAGCTTTTGTTTATGTGATATTTGTTTCATCTCCCAGAAGTTGGTAGTGCTATAGTACAATGAATCGTTCGGATACCTATTCGTCAGATAAAGAACAATTGAAAAATAGACAACCTATTATTCGACAGCTGAACTGCAGAATAGTTTTATTAGTTAAATATATCTTGTATGCTGCTCACCAAATGACTGAAAGGTAACTGGAACTTAAACTGGCGAGAGT
Organism: Parnassius smintheus behrii; assembly: GCA_036936625.1. Taxonomy (NCBI): domain Eukaryota; kingdom Metazoa; phylum Arthropoda; class Insecta; order Lepidoptera; family Papilionidae; genus Parnassius; species Parnassius smintheus. Next base: position 11,501,365 of record JAUPFT010000021.1, on the reverse strand, counting down.
TGTTTAATTTTGCCAATTATTGCACAAAATCATCTATCACAACTTCTGTATGGCCTTTGAAGTTCTCGTCGCAAAAAGCCCCGATGCTAAATGGTCTCAGGCACTATTCGAGCCATTGTCGGCAGGGCAGACGGACGGATCAATGGATAAGTTCTAACTAGCAAGAGCTGTGAACTTATACAAATGGCCGATGTGACATGGGAATGCGAACCGATGGCTCAAAGAGATAGTTTATAGGCTTGTGAATCATTTTGTAGCGACATCTGGTTTCAGTAGTTGTTCATTTGGTTTTATTACTACACTTATAAAAATTAAAAAATTATAAAATTTGAGAAATACAAACATAATAATTGGCCACGTAACGAAAAACGATACGTTTAGTTTATTTTATCTTATATTTTTAACTTCCTGCTAAGAAAGTCGAAAATTTTCAAAAATCGGGAAGTTATTGTTTTTACCCCTTTCTAAAATTGAGATTTTATCAAATCTTAACATTTTGAGGTCACAGGAAGCCACCCTGACAATTTTTCGATGCTGTCTGTATGTCTGTATGTAAGTGTGGGTCTGTGTGTGTATGTATGTAAATCTCCTACAACTTTTGAGCGGCTTGAACGATTGAAATGAACTAAGCATATTTCTCAAGTGCTTTATCAAACTTAGATTTACTATTAATTTCAACTAATTCGGTCACGTAGATTTTGAGAAATTTCGTGATATATTGTTAACGAAAAATTTTGAAAATATAGATTTTTTTAAATTACTCCGATATTTCATATTCAACGTCATAATTTGGTGAAATTTGGAGCGCTTTGCATATGAAATTTGTGGGAAGATCCAGGGATGGCCTACAGGGTCAACCAATTTTTTTGAAGAATAAAGTGACAAACAAGCACACAGTCCACCAGTTAAAACAAAGTAGGCAACAGATGTGTTGTCACCTCTGAGGACTAAGATGGAATGCCTCACAGCCTGTTATTCTGGCTCTCTTTACCTTTCAAATTAGAAAACAGCAGGGAACACCCTACCATTTTGACGTTAGAAATTGGTAAGAGGTAAGATGTTGGCATCTACCAAGGCCTACTCTTACGCAAAAAGGTGTCCCACTTACTTGTATTTTTATTGTTTTATATAAAAAAAAGGTTACTACTATGCAATAAATTTCTTCGACATTGTACAGACGTTTTGCAAACATAAATTGCACATTAACAATCACCCAGAACCAATTCAATTATTAGTGGGTGTTAGAAATAGGTTTTCTTTGCGAGAATTGAAAACATAAGCAGTAGTGCTCTAATTAAACGCTTAAACATACTTCGATAAGATATCTGGTATTACGGAGCTGTGGAAAACTATATATTTATATATTTAAATAATATTTGGACAATTTAAATGCCTTGTTTTATTTTAGGTACTACAAAATATTGCTGTCTATATATAATACATAAAATTACAATAAAATCACAAAAAAAATCGCACTACACTCGTAAAATAGCCGTAACACTTTCGAGCAAATTGTGCTTTATCATTCAAAATAATAGCTGTTAAGTGATTTAGGCGCCTAACGCGTGCCTACGATTGATTTTACATCGTGTAATGACACAGTTATTGAAAAAAAAAAACAACAGCACCATAAAACTATACACTACCATTTAACTGCAAATCAGACAATAATCTGTTGTTACTCTATTGAGTATGATGTGTTATTTTTTAATAAATTTGTTGGATAAGGTGCGTAAATACTGCATAAAAATGAAAATAATGTATTACATATACAATTGTATAATTAAATGTATGGTCAATACATTTTAGAATAACAAACAAAATTAATAAAAAGAAGAAAATAATATACTTAAAACCCCTTAAACCCGTTAACAAAATTGCGCTACATTCTCATTAGAACTTGCTTGTGTAGTCAGTTAAAAAATAAAAATCACGTTAGTTTAGGAGAAAGCTTAATTTTTGATAAAGTAAAGTAAAGTTACAGCTTATATACGTCCCACTGCTAGGCACAGGCGTCCGCTCATTTCTGAGAGGGTTTTAGGGCAAGGAATTGTCCTCCGCGCTTCCCCAATGTGTGTGTTGGCGAACTTCACACGTCTTCGAAATATTTTTTTCTTATTTCTCTGACATGCAGGTTTCCTTACGATATTTTCGTTCACCGCCGTACACGTGGTAAATCAGCACTTAAAATTTCAATTAACAATTTCATTGGTGCCGGCGGGGATCGAACGCGGTTTGCTCGCGTACTGTGAAATTTACAGCTAGCGCTAACCATCTGAGCTACTACGGCTATTATTATATCATTTAATTTTTTTCAGTTATTTTTGATAAATGAAAGAAAATAATGTGTGTACAACTTGTTGTGGCTGGATTTATGTGTTTTTTATTTGAAAAAATAGCATGACCAAATGTGAATTTACTTTATTTGAAATAAAAATTTACCAAATAATACACATGTATATTACAAACTAAAGTCAAAGCTCAATACAGGAAATAGGAAACAATAACACAATTTGATCTTGTCGCAGATTAATCCACGACAAGAGCTTTTTTTTCCCGTGTTTCTCAAGTTAAGTAGTTCTATATACCTGTTACAGTGATAAAACTTGTTCTAATGATGAAAAATTGAAAAGTTATGCTCTCATATTTCATTTTTAACGTGACAACTTAACTGTTAATCGTAACTCAGCAGTCAAGCTAGTTATATCTGCGAACGTCTTAATTATCGAGCTTACAAAAATTGATATTATTAATTTCTATTTATTATTCTTAAGGAACATATCTTGGAAAAGTAACGCCTTCAGTAGATTTCTTAGTTGTATCAACATATTGGGTTGCGATAACTATCGCAGTAATTGACGGATTACTTGCACACCATAACCATATAAAACAACAAATTAAGTGCGAACTGTATACAATTTTCAGGTCAATTAAGCACAACGCCCCAGCACGTTCCAAAACAAAATGAGCAAAGCTTTACGCTTCGTTGCGTACTGAGTTTTGCAAGCTTTACGAAAATATATCTTACGTCGTGCAATATAAAGATCAAATGCCCGCTTAGAAAAACTTTGTTATTTTAAGTATGTATCATTTTAATATTATAAGGCACGTCATAAATATATTTGTATATGGCTGTGACGATAATTCACAAAAAATATCACTTTATAAAATGGCGTAATTAATAGCTGCCTGTTATTTCCACTATCAACATTATTTTAATGTTTTTTATTTATTTATAGGATAGGCTGACAAACGAGCACACAGTCCACCTGATGGTAAGTGGTTGCTGTGGTCTATAGACATCGACATCTATCCTCGATTACGAATAAAAATGCAGATGGGTTGTCACCCGTAAGGACTAAGATGTAATGCCTTGTTTCCAGTAAAAAGGGTCGCCGGTTCTCTACACTCACCATACGATACAGCACAACACAGCAGCATTAAGCTACTGTTTTACGTTGGTATTCTGCGACAGCGTGGTCTGACCACGGCCGAGCTGACACATTCGTGCTACAACTTGTAGTGTTATGCTTATACATACTTACATATCATTTTACACTATTTTAAACTTTTTTTTCCATTCTGTTTTTGATGTTCTGCATTCGCCTCAAAACTTGATATTTTGCATCACCTTTATTTCTATAGGATCCTGTAATATTTTTAATTCATAAGAACACAGTAACAAATCATTTTCACTTCGTATTTTTCATGCTATCAGCACTTTTTAAATCGGTGTCAATGGAGTCTACCTTTTTCGGTCTTTTATTTAGTTCTCCGTAACTCTGCAATTTCGGGTTTCGTGCGCGCTGTTGCGCTACTTTTTTTTCCTATATAAATAATATCTCATTTTTCACTTAAATCTTGCCGTTTCTGTATTACGAGCCTAAAACCAAAATTTGACATGTTTTGACATCGTTGTTTATCAGGTTGTCATGGCAATTTTTATTCAAATATCGTTACCGGCCTGATGTTTTTACTTCAAAATACTCCTTTCTTCTTGGCCATTTACAAGAATTTGCTTTTAATTTAAATAATTTCAAATTTAATGAGAATAATATTACGTTCTTATGTGAGATCCGTCAAAAAGCAAAAATAAGCCGAACTCAATCGGCGAATGGGGAGTCTGACTTGAGCTTTGATACTTGAAGCATCTCCTAAAGGCCTTTTCTGCACTGCCTCGGGATCCTGCAAGCCTCTGCCCGCTCCTTAAGTCGTCGCCTAGCCACGCCTACGCCTCCGCCTACTAGTGCGCTGTGTTTACCTACTTCAAACGCTGCGTGCCTACTCCAGACGTTGCGTGGACCTACTCCAGACGTTGCGTGGACCTACTCCAGACGCTGCGTGTCTATTCCGGACGCTGTGTGTGTCTACTCCGGAAGTTGCGTTTGCCTACTTCAAGCGCTGCGTATACTTACTTCAAACGCTGCGTGCCTACTCCAGACGTTGCGTGTACTTACTCCAAGCGCTGCGTGTACCTTCTCCAGACGCTGCGTGTGCTTTCTCCAGATTCTGCGTGTACCTAGGGCAGGAGCTGTGCACCTATCATAGGCATAGCCTGTGCATACTTCGTTCCAGTATTTTTATCTTTGTTATTTTTTTAATAATATTGTAAATCACTATCTTCATTACAACCCATCATCACCTTCATACCTTTTTTTTATAAAAGAATCTGTAAAACTTTACAAATTTTTAAATCATTTATTTTATTTTGGTTGTTTTCGTTGTAGTTAAGTTAGGTTCTTTAGTTTTTTATTGTCGCTTCACGACATTTGGCGCCCGACGTAAAGTTCTTCTTTTCTTCACCTTAGCTACGCCTTATCCATTTCCTTTTGATTGAATTGCTTTCTCTTTCGTTCTTAACTCTTTATTTACTCATCCTTATCATATCTTCCAAATTCTAAAACAAAACTTCATCTAGTTTTTCAACTTATCTGGATTATATTTAGACCTACATATAACACTTCACTTACATTCATCACTTTAATATTTTTATTCTAGAGGTACAATTTTTTATTAAATTTTTATTTCTTAAACTTAACACTTAATTATAACAATGAAACGGGTTATTAAGTACGAATTCCTTAACAAGGCCGAACTCGAATACGAAGTGAAGATTAGATGTGAGGAACCAGCTAATACTGTTTTGCTTCTAAAAAAACAGGTTTTGCGTTTAGTTGAGAATTCTCACCCTGAAGATATTCTGACTTCTCCAATTCCGATCGAGGATGACTTGTCTCAAATTGGTTCTACTTTGACTTACCTAGACTGTAAAATTGAAAAATTTTTACAAGGTGAAACCAAATACTTACGATTAATAGAAACTTTTATTAATCATGTTTTTTACAGATTGGAGCGAATAGATACTGACTTATATCCAGACTTTAAAGCTATTTTCGATACTTTGAAGATGAAATTTGACGCTATTACTAAACAATTAGAATCCTTGACTCCACCTCCAACTGAAAATGACTCTCCATCACTTGACCCTCCTGTTGACCCAACTGTCATGGAACCTCCTCTTGTTTCTCAAACATCTGTTAAGATCCATACCCCGTATCCTTCACCACTACCTCAACCTTTTTCTCCATCTAACGTCTTCAAAGATCTGAAAAGACACACCTTCAATGGTAAAAGCTGTCCAAGATCCTTTCTTCAAAAACTTGAAGAATACTGCTTAGCTCGTGGCTTACCCAAAGACTTGTTGATTTCTCAAGCGTTTGAAATTTTCACCGACAATGCTCTTCATTGGTTCAGATTTAAATATAATCAGAATCCGAACCTAACTTGGAACGAACTTTCCTCTTTATTAATCAAAGACTTTGGTGGTTTTGATTATGATTATAAACTTCTAGAAGTGATTAGGAATCGAACTCAAGGCCGTGATGAACCTATCGTTATCTACATTTCCATCATGTCTGGAATGTTCACTCGTCTTTCGAAGAAACTTTCTGAAACAGAACAATTGGAGATTATTTTGAGGAATATTCGCCCATGTTATTCAGTCTTCGTAGCTCTAAAAGACATTGACTCTATCGACTCTCTTCTGGCTACTTGCCAAATCTATGAAAAGTTCCTTGACAGAGACAAACAATTTAAAGAACCAAATGTACAACAAAGTCCACTTATTTCTGAATTCAACTACAAGCATTCCACTTCAAGTTCAGTTGGCTCTTCAAATTCTTCTAATAACTCACAACCTTCTCCTCCCTTTATGAATAAATTCACTTCATCCTACAAATACCCTTCTAGACAAGTTAATAGTCTCTCTCAAACTAAAGCTCCTCAAGAAAGCTCTTTTTGTGTTCGCTGTCGTAAACAAGGTCATACTTTGAACACTTGTACTCAACCACGATTCGTGATTTGTTTCAAATGTGGTCTTAAAGGTTTTAAAACTGCAGATTGCCCTACTTGTTCTCCCAAACCACATACTAGTTCAAAAAAATTAACTGTTGACTTGAAAAGTAACTTAAATTTTGATAATGACGATTGGACTAGTTGGATTAAAACAATTCAAAACTTCTTTTCTTGTTACAAAATCTCTTCTACACTCTACTCCAAAGAACAAGATCTTAATCGTCCATTCGTTAATGTCAAAATTTATGACTTAACTTTATCTGGTTTACTAGATTCTGGCAGCTCAGTAACTATTCTGGGTAATAATTCTCATTTGGAAATTCTTAAACTGGGCTGTAAACTTTTCAAGTCAGATCTTATTACTGTCTCTACTGCTAATAATCAAAAAGTTAATTCCTTGGGTTATTTTGACTTACCTGTTCATTTCAATAATCAAACTCATTTGATTAAAGCTTATGTTTTTCCGGAAATATTTCCTTCGCTAATACTAGGTATTGACTTTTGGAAAAAATTTAATCTGTTACCTAGTGTTTTATCTTCTCTTAACTTTACAGAATCTAAATGCTCTGCTATCGAAACTAAAGATATTAAAGTTTTACCTTATGAGCATTTAACTCCTAACCAAAAGGACATCGCTAACGACATCATCCAACGCTTCAAGACAATTTCTTTTGAAGAAAAAGGTATCCTGGGGAGCACACACTTAATCACCCACAAGATTGATACTGGTGATTCTCTTCCAATCAAACAAAGATGTTACAGACTGTCTCCTGAAAAACAAAAGGCGTTAATTAATGAAGTTGATAAGATGCTGGGATGGAACGTCATTGAACAATGCGAAAGTCCTTGGTTATCTCCAGTTCTCATCACTCCGAAGAAGAATGGTGAATGGCGTTTCTGCGTAGACAGCAGGAAGCTTAACTCAGTTACACGTCGTGATGCTTATAGTCTGCCATTAATAAGCGAAATTTTGGACAACCTGAAGAATGCCAAATACTTATCAAGCATCGACATTGCGAAAGCATTTTGGGAGATTCCCTTGAATCCTGCTGATAAAGATAAAACTGCATTTTATGTACCTGGAAGAGGTATGTTTAGATTCAAGGTAATGCCTTTTGGTCTCTCTAACTCACCTGCAACTCTACAAAGATTAATGGATATGCTTTTTACTCCTGAATTTGAGAACAAGGTATTTTGCTATCTGGATGACATCGTTATTATTAGCGAGACTTTTGATGAACACATATCGCTTCTCATGAAAGTTCATGAAAAACTTTCATATGCTAATCTGACTATTAACTTTGAGAAGAGTCAATTCTTCAAGAAAGAACTGAAATACCTTGGCTTTCTAGTGGACGAGTATGGTCTACGTGCTGATCCAGATAAAATAAAAGCTATTTTAGAATATCCTGTACCTACTTGCAGAAAAGAAGTACGTAGATTCATAGGCACCTGCAGCTGGTTCAGAAGATTCATTCCAAACTTTAGCACCATTGCCTCTCCACTCAACCAACTAACCTGTTCCGGGAAGAACGCTCCTAAATTTTTATGGAATTCACAAGCTGCAGCTGCTTTCCAGAAACTTAAAGAAGCTTTGGTAACTGCTCCTGTCCTTGCTTGCCCTAACTTCGAACTACCCTTCTCTGTACATTGTGATGCATCAAATTATGGCATAGGAGCAATGATTACTCAACATCAAGATGACAAAGAAGTCGTGATTGCTTACATGAGTAAAGCACTAAACAAAAATCAACAGAACTACTCAACTACTGAAAGAGAAACATTGGCTGTAATAACTGCGTTAGAACATTGGCGATGTTATCTAGACAATGGTAAAGAATTTACAATATATACTGACCATGCTGCACTTAAATGGTTTCAGAACTTATCGAATCCATCAGGAAGACTTGCTCGCTGGACTTTACGCTTATCATGCTTTAACTTTGTCCTGAAACATAAAAAAGGAAAGGATAACGTTGTTCCAGATTTATTATCAAGACATAAGAATCAAGAACGTCTTGATACACGAGAAATTTCACCTCAAGGCGCACATCCTATTACGATTGAAGAACCACCTGATCGTGAACTTGAACACTACAACAAGATTTTTCTCGGATGCTCCAACAACCCAGACGCATATCCCAACTACACTATCAGGGATAACAAACTTTACCGCTGCATCCATTCTCCCGATCGTCTAAACGATGACTTTATTTGGAAAGAAGTTCCACTACCTCGAGATAGGCATACACTTATTGAAGTTAACCATGGTTCCCCTTCAGAACTCCATCTTGGTATCTTCAAGACATTCAAGAAAATATCTTTAAAATACTATTGGCCTGGTATGTTTAAAGACATTGCCAAATTAATCTCGTCTTGTGAAACCTGCTTAACCTACAAACACCCTAATCATTCTCCCTATGGTCTTATGGGTAAACCCAAACTTTGCTCCAGACCTTTTCAAACTATATCCTTAGATCTTATGGGTCCATTACCTATGACTCGTAGACGAAATCAGTATATTCTAGTAATTAACTGCAATTTTACTAAATATACTATGATTTTTCCCCTTAAACGTGCTACTTCAGCTAATATTATTAATCTTTTGGAAAATTCAGTTTTCCTAGTTCATGGCATTCCCCAAACTATTATAATGGACAACGCGGTTCAATTTCAGTCGCGAGAATTCCAATCATTCTTAAATTCTTATAACGTTCCTTGTATTTTTCACACAGCTTTATATTGTCCTCAGGTTAATCCTACGGAGAAGTTTAATAGTACAATTATTACAGCTCTAGCATCTCTAGTAGGAGACGATCATAGATCCTGGGACAACCATCTTGCTAAGATTCAGTATGCAATGAACAGCGCTACAAATGTGGCTACTGGCTTTACTCCAAACTTTTTAGTCTTTGGTAGGGAAACAATACCTTGTGGTTCCTTCTATACTCCAACTCAGAACCTCGAGGAATTGATATTTATGCCTCGTGATATTTACGCGTCTAATGCTGGTCTCCTCTCATCTATTTTTCACAAAGTTCAAACTAAACTTCACATAGCTCACGCTAAAAATAGCGCTCGCTATGATCTTCGCCGGTCTTTTAAAGAATTTAATGTGGGAGACACTGTTTGGCGTAAAAACCATGTTTTAAGCAATGCCGGCGCTTACTTTAATGCTAAACTTGCCCCTAAGTTCATCAAGTGCAAAGTGATAGCTAAACTGTCACCACTAATCTATGTGCTTGAAGACCCTAATGGAGTTAGAGGCAAGTGGCACATCAAAGATGTAAAATCATAAATTTTTTTTTAACTTTTATTAACTGTATATATGTATAAATATCACCATCATTCTCACCTTATTATTTTTATTTCTTTGTTTGTTTGGTGATCCAGTGTTCTTCAACACATCTTGCTTTAGGACCTCGAATTTTCGTTGGTTAATCTTCACTTTTTGTTTCAGACACATCTCGTTAGTGATGTTGCTGATCTCTGGCTTTGAGCCCTACCGCTCCGGCCGTTCTTAATCTTTACTTAAGTCATAGCGACTAAAGCTTGCTTAAGATTAATTTCTTTATCTTTATCTTCACTCAGGAGCGGATGACAACTCCTTAAATAAGCCTGGATGTCCTTTCAAAATGTTTTTTTTTTCCACGCAGGAGCGGATGACAACTCCTTAAATAAGCCTGATTGTCCTTTCGAAAACACACTTTTAGAGTGGTAGTCATTGAATGTGAACTCCACCCTTACCTGAATGCAGATGATGAATGTAAGAGATAGTATATCTGATTTTGCCTGGTGATGTCTGTTTTTGCAAAGCTGTGTTTTCATGGTGTCTTTTAGAATGTACATATCAAAATTTTTGCTGAGTCAAAAATTTTCCAGGGTCGGGGGGAAAATGTAGTGTTATGCTTATACATACTTACATATCATTTTACACTATTTTAAACTTATTTTTCCATTCTGTTTTTGATGTTCTGCATTCGCCTCAAAACTTGATATTTTGCATCACCTTTATTTCTATAGGATCCTGTAATATTTTTAATTCATAAGAACACAGTAACAAATCATTTTCACTTCGTATTTTTCATGCTATCAGCACTTTTTAAATCGGTGTCAATGGAGTCTACCTTTTTCGGTCTTTTATTTAGTTCTCCGTAACTCTGCAATTTCGGGTTTCGTGCGCGCTGTTGCGCTACTTTTTTTTCCTATATAAATAATATCTCATTTTTCACTTAAATCTTGCCGTTTCTGTATTACGAGCCTAAAACCAAAATTTGACATGTTTTGACATCGTTGTTTATCAGGTTGTCATGGCAATTTTTATTCAAATATCGTTACCGGCCTGATGTTTTTACTTCAAAATACTCCTTTCTTCTTGGCCATTTACAAGAATTTGCTTTTAATTTAAATAATTTCAAATTTAATGAGAATAATATTACGTTCTTATGTGAGATCCGTCAAAAAGCAAAAATAAGCCGAACTCAATCGGCGAATGGGGAGTCTGACTTGAGCTTTGATACTTGAAGCATCTCCTAAAGGCCTTTTCTGCACTGCCTCGGGATCCTGCAAGCCTCTGCCCGCTCCTTAAGTCGTCGCCTAGCCACGCCTACGCCTCCGCCTACTAGTGCGCTGTGTTTACCTACTTCAAACGCTGCGTGCCTACTCCAGACGTTGCGTGGACCTACTCCAGACGTTGCGTGGACCTACTCCAGACGCTGCGTGTCTATTCCGGACGCTGTGTGTGTCTACTCCGGAAGTTGCGTTTGCCTACTTCAAGCGCTGCGTATACTTACTTCAAACGCTGCGTGCCTACTCCAGACGTTGCGTGTACTTACTCCAAGCGCTGCGTGTACCTTCTCCAGACGCTGCGTGTGCTTTCTCCAGATTCTGCGTGTACCTAGGGCAGGAGCTGTGCACCTATCATAGGCATAGCCTGTGCATACTTCGTTCCAGTATTTTTATCTTTGTTATTTTTTTAATAATATTGTAAATCACTATCTTCATTACAACCCATCATCACCTTCATACCTTTTTTTTATAAAAGGATCTGTAAAACTTTACAAATTTTTAAATCATTTATTTTATTTTGGTTGTTTTCGTTGTAGTTAAGTTAGGTTCTTTAGTTTTTTATTGTCGCTTCACGACAAACTATACTGCTTATATAACTGCAGCATGGATTTACCATGTATAAACTTTATTAATTAAAATTTTTAGACAAAAGTAAACAGAAACGGTGAGATATACCATCAAACCCTTTCGCCATGAGGGTATTATAAGAGTCAAATGTGGAAATCACCAAAAAATCTTATGTCTTCATATAGGAAGTTATCTATATATAACCGTTAAACCACTTCGTCTATGCGAGACGTAAAATACCTTGACCGGTAACCGGCATCTGTGTTATAGGGGCGAAATGTTTGCTAACGAAATGTTCAATCCACATAAAGTCCAAGGTAAATACTTCCAACTAAGCAGCATGTCCATGTCCAGCAGTTGGTTGGTAAAGAAGAAGTTTAAAATAACCCTGCTTCTAATTTATACGTGGTAGAGCCACGCCGCAGTTGTTTTAGTAGTAGAGTTGTAGCACGAATGGGTCGGCTCGACCGGGTATGACCACGCTCTAACAGAATACCAGCGTAAAATAGTAGCGTAACGCTGCTGTATTTCTTATGGAAAGTGTAGAGAACCGGAGACCCTTTTTACTGGAAAATAGGCATTCCATCTTAGTCCTCACGTGTGACAACGCGTCGTAATCAAGGATAGATGTAGATGTCTATGGGCCACAGCAACCATGTACTGTCAGTTGGACTGTGTGCTCGTTTGCCACCCTTATCCTAAAAAAATATATTTCAATTATAAAAGTAAAAAGCAATAGAAAAAGATCGCTTGTTACAATAAGTTAAACTAACATAATATTGTGCCTTTCTTTATATTTGGGTTGATCTATGAAATTACCGTTTTGTAAATAGAAAATTGAATTAAAATATTTTTAAAGAAATATATTTCATAATCTAACGTGCTAAACTAACCTAAACTACTAACAAATTTGCGTCATTTTATGTGCAGTTTATGACCAGTTCAACAAAACGTCCATATCAAAGGAATGTTAGGTAAGGACCTAATATTTGCCCCGGTGTTATTAGAAAAATACGATGTAATGTGGTTTTTAATTTATCTTTAACCGTAACTCTTTAGCGTAACATGTTCGCTTAAATAATCATTAGTAACCGAGTTCACTTTTTTCAAAATCTACAACAAAAAATATTACACCGCGTGATTATTTTGTAAGTGTCGACTTGCTCGTTAGTGCTTAGCCGACTTTTGAACCAATTTAGCTAGGACTAGTTCGCATGCAATTCACCCAGTGTACGTCTATACCAAAGAACAGATAATTGCTCGTATATTAACTTGTTACAACACGTGCCTGCGTTTTTATTTGCACAATTACAAGGTCAACAGAGCATGAAGTTCTGCTATGATTGTTGACGATTAACCGAACAAAACGTCGTATAATTCTTTGCGTAAACTCATTACGTTTTTAATGATGAGGTGTTGAACGCACAACATTTGGTGAATTAATTTTCCTATTCAGTAAGTTTTACGATTATTTATTCTAGAAAGATAATTATGTGCTAAATTTAGTAACAAATAATCTTACGACCCAGTGTTAAATAAATTAGTTAGTTTTAGTTTACAGTCTTTTTATTTTTATGGAATCGCACACATTTTTATTATTTATTAATTTTAATGAGATACGTAATTGATTTATGTTTATTTTTTTAAGTTAAAAATGAAAACATATATTTTAAAATCAATAAAAATTACAATTTATTATAAGTATAACAACTTTTATTTGATAATTATTTTTCTTTTTAAGTAAACTTTTTGATAATTTGTATTAATAAAAATTAACATGCATCGGATTACTACTATAAAAATGGAAACTTAAATGTGATTTAAATAATGCCGCAATTTTTTTCTAAATGTAACAAGATATACATATCACATATTTACGATAAATTTGTGCATGAATTTTCTGGTACACTTCATTTGACAAACTCGTTTTTATAAATAGCGCCTAAAACTAGCAGTTTTTATGTTATCCTTCTTCTTAGCTAATATTCAGTTTAATCATACCAATAACTCTTTTTAAACGACAGTAGAAACGACGGATCGGCTAATGTATATTTTGTATCTAAGTGACCACAGCTGTTCTAAGGCAAATGAAATGGCCAATTAAATCGATAAGTGGCATCGAATCGACATACACGCCACTCGTCGAGGACGCGTTACAGGACGAATTGTCGGTGTCGCGACCGATGTCTTCGCCGGCGTTTGAACAGTGCCGCTGTCTGTAGGTTCTCAATTTTTTTTTATTCGACCGTTTGAAGCGAGGTAATTGTTTTTCTCTTGCTTCAACCGAAATTAGCTAACGGACGACACACACTGTCAGTTCAACTGATCAGTTGAAACTGGAACTGTTGATATTTTTTAAAATATCAGATTTTCGATACATCTATAAATAAACTTACATATAAAACTCCGATATTGATCTATTTTAAATTATCGATATATCGAAAACCTGATATTTAAAAAAATATCAACAGTCGTGGTTTGAACTGATTAGTTGGATCAGTTGAACTGACCGTGTGTGGCGACCATAACAATTGTTTTTTTAATTCATCTGTTAAATTGCTAAAGTGTTATAAAGCTTTCTTTTTGGAGCTATGTTGTACAAAAACATTTACAGTTGGTTTCTCAAATAAAGATACATTTAAGTATTAATCATCGCGGAGGCTTCTGTTGTTCTGGTTGCCTTTAAGCTACCTGCCCAGCGTAGGCATTTTGTGGGCATCTCTTTTAAGTGATTTTTGCCGGCTGAAAAATTCTTTAAAGAAGTTATTTTCAGTGGGCTTAAAAAGGGTTATCACAAGGCAAGTGCTATGATTACTTCCGTATCTTTAATAACTGGTTACTACTTCCGATTTTATTGCATACTATAAAAAAGAATGAATTGTTATTGAAACTGATATATTAAATAGCTCAAGAATCTGCAATTTTAGTTTACAATTTAAAAGTATACCTAAAATTAAAAATTGTGACCGTATCCAGTTAGGTTATAACGAACGTTGCGTCATATTTAAATAAGTCAAGTTTAAAGAAAGGTAAATTCTGGATTAAGGTCGGATTCATGGTAGACCTTCTATCTACTGAACTGATATGAATTGTGATCACATCTCCCTTATTATTAATTTTGCTATTTAAATTCAAGAGCTGACGATCAAAACCTGTATTAGTTTCCGTCCGAACGTATTAAGACCAATAACACAGTAAGCTGGTATGTTGACAGAGTTGACTGTATCTTAATAAAGTTTCGTCATTTGATGAGGATAGACAGATAAGAAAGTGTAACACTATAAATTTATATAATAGGTCCGTAGAAATTTCGATGCCGGGTAACATTTTTATACCATATAATTTTACGGCCAGCATTTGTCAACAAATTAAAGAATCTCTATTACTTCGTGAAGCCGTAAAAGTCAATTTGCGCAATAAAAACAAATTGATTTCCAATTTCAAATATATATCTTAAAAGCGATTCGTTGTTACGATTACAATTCGAATTTAGAATTCAGGTGACGTTATAAAGCGTCGTATTTTGACTTTCACCGTCAGTTCGCCCGCCTCTTCCCACGATGATGGTTGTATGGTAGGCAACAATTAGACAATTGTCGGCCATTTTAACGATCAGCCATAAAATTGGGTTTCAGCCTCTCATTAACCGCATTCCTGTGATACTTCCGCTTTTATAGTTTTACTAATCAACGCTTTGAGATTAATACGGTCCCGTACGTAATGGCGTTGGCTATGTCGAGATTAATTTTATTGGACCGGGCCCCGGACAATTGGTCGTATAGATAATTGAGTTTTGGATGGGCCGGCTTTTTTCTGAACTTTCCCATGTTTACTGTTAGGCCACTTATTTCTTTACTTATCATGTCTCTGGTTTAAACCACCAATATTTAGATTATTAAAATGGAATACAACCATTGTGAAAATAATGTGTTGCGATATCAAACATATACGCACGTCATTACTGATATCAAAATGGGCCTCTTTTTATTAAGGCTTTTTACAGAACTATTCCAGCAGAATTGATTGTTTCAGAGGTTATTTATTTTATAGGAATATTTTTGTTTGTGTTTTGTTCGAAACCAGGATATTAGTCACCAGAAATGTACATATAGGATAATGTAACCTTGAACTAAAAATAAAGAAAAAAATCTTTTACTGATTGTACTTTTTATACCAAGTAGTTAAATATATATCTTTTGCAGTTATGTACCATAAACAAAGTTTTATAATACATTTTTTATAAAATGAGCGTAATTAAGACGAAGGCTACGTAAGAGGACCATCATCACCCTATTTTGTCCTGAGGATGTTGCAAGAGTCAAATAAGGGAAATATTAGAAACATGTCATGGCAAAAGAAGCACGAGAGTAGAATAAATGCAATAGAAATGCGGAATCTGAGTAACAAGGTGAGAAATTGTGTGATAAGAGAAGAGTGTGGTTTGCAAGATGATGTTGCGACTAAGATCAAGAAAGGAATACTTAGGTGGTTTGCTCGTGTAGAAAGAATGAATGACGAAAGAGTGACAAAGTAAATTTGTTTTGCAGAAGTGAATGGCAGAGTCGGAAAGGAACGTCCTAGGCGAAAGCTTATCGACCAATTTGACGATATATTGAAAACGGGCCCAATTAGGAGTACCCTTAACCGACGAGCATGTATGCGTAGATATATGAATGTGGAGGAGGCGAGAGAGGTGTGTCAGAATCGTGCCAAATGCAAGTCTGTAGTCTCTGCCTATCCCTCTGGGTGACAGGCGTGAGTGTTTATGTATGTCATGGTTTGCGATAGGTATTATATAATAACGATAAAATATATGGGTTATGCCATCTCATTAACGCCAGAGTAAAAACACTCACTCCAGCAACTTGAAATATCATCAAAAGTGGTTGATATTATTAGCCCCAATTTAACTGCCAAGCAGGCGAATTTAGTGTTAGACAATGGTCATTTATTTCTTGACCTGTTACAGCTTTCTTTCAAGTTCAAGTTTTTTTTTTGCGAGTATATTAATGTTCTCTTAATTTTTTTGTCAATTTAAATGAATTAAATAATTATGTTATAGTAAAGTAATGTTACAGCCCATATACGTCCCACGGCTGGGCACAGACCTTCTCTCATTTCTGAGAGGTTTTTGTGGGCAAGGAAATGTCCGCCCCACTGCCACAATGCATGTTGGCGAACTTCACATGTCTTCGAAATATTTTATTTTCTTATTTCTCAGACATACAGTTTTTCTCAAGATATTTCATTTACCTTCAAACATGTGGGAAAATAATAGTATTTTGAATGCTACAGATTAAAAAAAAAATCTTAAAATGTTTATAAATCACTAATATCTAATGAAATGTAGACATATAATTAAAGCATGATAATATATATCTGCAAACATTCTAGAAAATAAAATTAAACATTTATACATATTTAGAGGATGAAACTCAAAATAAAGGCACTAATTAACTCCAGTTAATTAAGCCTAATATTGATTAGATGAAAGCAGATAAATATTTTTATGTCTATAAGATAGTAATCGATTTTAATTAGCAATAGTAAATGGAAACTTAAGATGAATGCGATATTATCTATTATAGATGATGGCTGAGGCCATTAAATTGCTTCCGTTCGTATATTTCTTTATAACTTAAAGAGCTACTCTTGTGTACTTATGGATTCTTATTACACAATTAACATTATTTACTTGGCTCTCACAGAATAGCAGCGCAAAATAGCAGCCTAATGTTGCTTATATATGATATCTTACATATACGTACCACTGGGCACAAGCCTATTGTCTCCTCAGAATGGGTTATGGAGCACTTAGGCCACCGCACTCTGAGGCGTTTCGGCGGACTTCATACTCGTATAACATAAAAAAACATAAACACTCACGCCTGTCACCCAGAGGGGTAGGCAGAGACTACAGACTTCCATTTAGCACGATCCTAAAATACCTCTCTCGCTTCCTCCACATAATATACCTACGCATACATGCTCGTCGATTAAGGGTGCTCTTAATTTGGCCCATTTTTAATATATTACCAATTTGGTCGACAAAGTTTCGCCTAGGGCGTCCCTTTCCGATTCTTCCATTCACTTCTGCAACATATATTTGCTTTGACAGTCTTTCCTCATTTCTTCTTTCTACATGACCATATAGTCTTATATCATAGTCTTGAAATATTCCATTTCTCAGGCAAGTTTCCTCGCGATGCTTTTCTTCACCGTTGAGAACGTGCTAAATCTGTAGTTGAATAGCTATTAGCAATTTCACAAGTGCCATAGAATACCCATGTAAAATAACAGCTCAATGCTGCTGTGTTTCGTGTGGCGAGTATAGAGAACCGGAGACCCTTTTAACTGGGTACGCGGCGTTCCATCTTAGATCTTGGGTCTTGAAGGGTGATTTTCAATTGAGGATAGATATAGAACCACTTACAATCAGGTAGGTTATGTTCTCGTTTGAACCCATAATTCTATAAAAAAGAAACTCGTAGAACATCATAAGTTTTATGTGGTAACTTCATTTATTGAAATAAAATAATGTTTGAATAATGATTACATAATTAAAAGAAAACAGCTAATATGCAATGCCACCACAAATAACATAAAGGTGGTCCGTTAAGTGTTTGTTGTTAATTGACGTTCTCATGATATATAACCTTTTTTTTTAATTACAAGCGCGGGTGTAATTTTTTATAATTGTGTTTTATATTGATTTATACGTGCTGTTCGAACAGTGGGTGGACTGAGGCAATTTTATTGTTCGATGTTTCGGTACGATTTAACGGTAAACAGGTGTTATCGATATTTTGTTCTGAAGGTGCAAGCGAAATCGTTTATGAATTCTGTTAATTTGTTGAATACATCGGCGAATTCCCTTTTATTATCTTATCTCTCTTGTTACAAAAATAAGTTTTTAATAAGTTTAAGGCTTAAACTAGTGAATGGTTACATAAAGTGTCGAGGAAAATATGCAAATTAAAATGTAAAGTATGAAATTGACAGCAAACGTCAAATTTCGCGGAAACTGTATCGCCGCGGAAGGGTTTTTTGTGACAAAGACTACTCTCTAAATATGAAACTATGAATAAACCAGATTTTGTTATAAGACCGTTTGGATTTTACCCAATTTAATTTCAATCGTTCGATTCCCGCCGGCACCAATGTAATTGTTAATTGCAATTTTAAGTGCTGATTTACCACGTGCTCGGCGGGGAAGGAAAACATCGTGAGGAAACCTTAATGTCTGAAGAATAAGAAAAAACATATTTCGAAGACAAGTGAAGTTCGCCAACACGCATTGGGGCAGCGCGGCGGACTCTTCCTTGCCCTCTAAAACCCTCCCAGAAATGAGGGGTGGCCTGTGCTCAGCAGTGGGACGTATATAGGCTGTAACTTTACCTTACTTTTTAGTTTAGTTTTAGCCGTCCATTTGAAGGTACACTTTATTTTTCATTTTGCTTATTAATGTAAAATTCATTTTTTTTCAGCTCATAAAAGTTTTATAGATTTATAATAGTCCTAAAAATAGTTTAAATTCGTATTACAAATATAAGCCTTTGGTAGAAATATGTATATATCAGAGATCTTTCTATTTTATGTTATATTGATAAAGGGATATAATACATCACATGCTGGATGCTCATCGTTCAGTCTTACACCAGAAACATTAAATTCTTAAGCTATTATCTAATATTTAAGCTTACTTTTTAAATATTACTTATTACCTATTATATTTTTATAACATATACACTTTCAAAAAACATATACACTTTCTTAATCATTAGGACTGGCTTCGAATCTTTTTTCATGACTATAATAATCGCCATTAGTCATTGGAGAGCACCTTTTACTCGTGCGTTGGACAATTGCGTGATTTTTTTTAACTAATTAAATATTGTATTTCGTACGCCCACAGGGTAGGACATAGTTTAACTTGCCTATATAATGATGTATCTAAAATAATACCCATGATCTACTATTCTATTGTTATATATAGATCTATTATTATTATTAAAATTAGATTATTAAAAGTAGTGCTTTACCACAATCCTACCCGGTTGTGAGTGGTGATGTATCTCTAGATGGTAAATCGCACTGTCTTAGCGTAGTAAAAGCCTAATCACTCTTACTGTGAAGATACCCAGATTGTATTCAAACGGAAAAATAGACGCCGGCAAATCATTTTACTCCTTTGATGTACGGCATTACAAAAGAAGAAGAATTCTAAAAAGTCAGATGCTAAAAAGTCAGATGCCAATGAAAATCAAGAGCAAAGTCATAGACTCATGTCTTTTGCCAACATTAACCTACGCATGCCAAACTTGGAAGTTCACACGAAGAGTCAAAAATAAAATCACATCTTGCCAGCATAGCATGGAAAGAAGCGTCACAAAATTAGAAATTTAGAAAAAGTCAAAAAATTCGTCACAATATCATCAGGCAAAAGACAAGAGTAACCTTTTCACCCTCTCACTCTCACACACTAAATTTTTCCTAAAATTCCTTAGTTAGTTTTTCTTAATATAATTTATTTTATATTCAGTACCATTATAATATAATAACCTACACATTACGGTAAATGTTTTG
Source organism: Parnassius smintheus behrii (assembly GCA_036936625.1). NCBI lineage: Eukaryota > Metazoa > Arthropoda > Insecta > Lepidoptera > Papilionidae > Parnassius > Parnassius smintheus. The sequence continues at coordinate 11,481,289 of JAUPFT010000021.1, read as the reverse complement.
TACACCTGTATTTGGCAAACATATTAAACCATTTACATTTGTTATTGTGTTGTTGTTAATGTTTCGTGTGTTTTGCTGTTGGTATACCTTATAAATAAATAAATAAATGTTGTATGCTATTAACTACTTCTCATTTCTATTACATTCCTTTAGGAAAACTAACTAGAGCTCATAAAAGTTCATAGTTGGACATGGGCCTTTCTCGTTGTTGAAAGAATTCGCTTTAACTGCCACGTCTGCCAGCTGGGTTGACGACCGCAGTTGGTACCAGACGTCTCGCACATATGACGTTGCTCCACATCATGAGTCTGAATACTTTACGCGTGGCGTAAACGAGATGATTATACCGTCATCTACCCGCACACATAAGTTATGACTTAGTTTATCTTCTCTTTTTCTTAACCAGTTCAAAAGAAAACCTCAGAAAGAATTTTCTATAATCGCCCCGCTTATCAGGTGGACTGGCGATATCAGTACCAGATATCTTATACCTTAAAAACTGCTCGCCCTCGGCGTTCATTTACGACTATCATTTACGAGATGACAGTGTGGCGGCAGTTTAAAAATATCCACAACCTCATATCATCTCTTTGATCAATTAAGAGGCGACTGAGGAAAACTGAACCTGGAGATAGGCAACGGCATCTTCCTGAAAAATAAAAATAAACTATGGTAAATAATTTGAATGAAGTTTTACGTTTATTACAAAAGTTAGTATCAGAATAATTTTATCGATTCTAGGAAAGCAGAGCTTTATTTTTGTGTTGCTTTAATTCTGCGACTTCGCATCCGCGTTAGTAAAATGCGAACCACGTCCGGTTACACTCATTCGTGGCGTTTTGAATAAAAGTTTTTTTCTAAACTAATTAGCAGGGAATTTGAAGAACTTGAAAATTATTTCGGTATCATAAATTACTATCGAGTGAAATATCGATAGATTTACTAACAGGATTAAGTTATTCTGTTGAGGTTTATTTTAATATTATGAACAAAAATTTTAATTGTTTGATTTCTGTATTGAAGAAGCTTGAAGATAAATTTATTGAACATGTTATCACTTAACAAGTTAAACTTAAATTTATTTAACAAAATTAAAAAGATGTGGTTCAGAATCCAACTGTCAATTCTCGTAATTGATTTTTGAGATCCTAAGAGATAGATAAAAAGTACCATACTGAGTAGTACAGTACTTTCATTATATATGCAAAACAATCTCTCTCTGCGTAAATATTTTCTTTGCTAGTTCTTCGCGGAAAATGTGTGAAATTTTTTTTTGTGATCAAGTAGCAAGAAAATGTACTACCCACTGGTGCATCACGTCCATCAGAGGCCAGAACGAGGCGCTATTTTGTAGAGCATCTCTTTGTGGTGAGCCATTTTGCAGCTATTATGGTGGTATCATGAATGGGTCGGCTCGACCGGGGAAGGGCCACGCTCTCACAGAATACCAGCTTAAAATAGCAGCTTAGTACTGCTGAGTTTCGTACGGTGAGTGTAGAGATCCTTTCTATACTGGAAACAAAGCATTCCATCTTAGTTCTCAGGGGTGACAACGCAGCTGCATTTTGATTCTTAATCGAGGTTAAATGTAGATGTCTATGGGCGGCAGCATCCATCTACCATCAGGTGGACTGTGTGCTCGTTTGTCATCCTTATCCTAGTAAAAAAATTTTTCTGACTTTTGTCTTAAATATATTCATAAATTTTAACTGCTGAAATACTAAGACTCGATGCACAGAACCATTTTGACTGACATTACAAAACAATCAATTTGTTTCACTTGAAGCAGGTACAGTGAACAATTTATATAACTTTTTGTTAAGAACGTCGGTTAATAAATAAGCGCCTACGACTAACAACACACCGAGTCTAACAATTACAGTGGACTACGCAATTCAAGATATCTGCAGTTACATCAAGTCCAAGCTTGTAATCGGTGAATAACGACCTCCGGTACACTGGAAAGGAACTGCGGGAGTCAACAGCCGAGTGACGATGCACCATTTGGGGCACGCCTAGTTTTTGCACCGAGTGTGTCGCGTACGTGAGCCGGCATTGTATTACAATTTGTAATATTCGCCATGTAAGGCCATTCTTGATGGATAACTAAGGCATATACAATTCGACACTTCTGATTTAAGTTTGATGCTCCTATTTTTTGCGATGTATATTTCTTAATATAAATTGAATTACATACTAATAATTATAATATTAAATTCGTTTAACACTTAATATTTAATAATATACAATTTAAAACAAATAATACCTATATTACCTACATTTGTATATTTGGAACTTTATTTGTTAGGATTAGTATTACATATATAAAAAAAATGATTATAACTTTTCAATAAATTTAACATAGAGCCGTAGTAGCTAGGTGCTAAGCGTTAGTTGTAAACTTCATAGTTTGCCAGTAACTCGGGCTCGATCCCCGCCGGCAAAACTGAAATCATGCTGATTTACCACGTGGGCACTGGTGATTTTCACGTTGCGGGGAAACCTGCATGACTAATAAATAAAATATTTCAAAGTGACGTGAAGTCCGTCAATTCGCACAAGAGTAACGCGGTGAATTAATAATTTACTGTGTTCTTACCTTAAGATATATTCCAAATTGAGACGCAATCGACTCTCAATCAATTGTCTCTCGACATTTTAAACGATGTATTCCGTCGCTGGTCTGAATTTTTTTTCTTTTAACTAAGTAAAAATTTCAGACCACAATTAATCACATATAATTAATAATAAAACTCAATGACCATGTGGACTGTGTACTCGTATATAAACCTTACTTCTTTAAAACTAACCCACATTTAAGCGTTATTTTAGGACTAATGCATATGATATCATTACCATTTAAAAAATTAGCAGAAAATTTTCCGAATTCAAACCAAGGCACCAAGCAGGGTCTTAAAGCCTTTACCCATCGATTCCCCATACCGTCAGACCGCCCTACATTAATTGGCATCGATCTTAGAACTATATTTGTAGTATAACGCTAACCACATGCTAGTACTAGTACGGTATTACCGTTAAAAAGTAAATTTTGTAATGTCCTCAAGATCGAGTTTCGATCACGGCGTCCAGGGAGACTAGCCATCGGCGCAGGACAGGATTATAGTGTCCAAGTGTATGCGCAAGCACAGGTGCACTCTATATTCCTTCACTCTCATAGTCCTATGGGACGGGAAACCGACACAACCGGAGGGAGATCAGGCGCAGGACCAACGCCTATACGTGCTTTCCGAGGTACGGGGGTGAGACACCGCCAACTTTCCTGACTCCGGGCAGCTACTGAAAATTTCTTGACGGAAAAACTCAATAAACTGATTTTTTTTGCCCGACCCGGGATTTGAACCCGGGACCTCATGATCAGCAGTCGCAACTAGACCAACGAGACAGTCAAATAGTAAATTTAGTAATTAATGAATAAATATAATGACGGCTTCGTGGCGCAGTGGTGTAGCATTGAGTTGCGCCGCGGGTTCGAATCCCGCACAGGACGTATTTATATTGCCTAAAAATAGTATGTTTCTTGAGTATAAATGTTTCGTGTACTGGATATTTTTCTTTGTGTAATTTATGTTTGTTACTATCACCACGATACAGGAGTATATCCTAAGGTGGGAGCAAAATTTCATCAACTAAAAAAGACAGAATTTTAATAAAAATATATCCATATTCCGCCATGGTAGCTCAGGGGTTAAGCGCTCGCCGTATATTTTACAGTATGCGTGCAACCCGCGTTCAATCCCCGCCGGCACCAATTAAAAATTTAATTGCAATTTTAAGTATTACTTTATTATGTGATTTTTTTTGATAGAGAAAATAATCGTGAGGAACCCTGTATATCTAATAAAATAAAATAAAAAAAAAATATTCAAGACATGAGGTCTGCCAACACGCATTGGGATTTGGGACATCTGTTAATTTATTTTATTTAACCAAATTTCCAGTTTATATATTTTAAAATTTGTTATAAAGATAAATCTTAAACGACATGAAAATAGACTACACTAATATTTTTTTTTATCAGCCAATAACAGTCTTCTTCAAAAGGTAGATGATCTCTCTTATAGTGAGGATTTGAAAAAACATGATTGGACAAACTTTTGTATGTGCCTTTAGTCTGTTATGAAGTCATGTTTCTATTTGTTTAAAAGATCAATTATATGTAAAAACAAGGTCTAAGCAAGAGCCACAATCCACATATACGTACAATTTGAAGTCAAAGTATAATGTGCTGAACCTCATTATCTCTGATTCTCTAGTACATCGAACGAGAAAATTATCTGCATAGAATACGTAATGAGGGAAAACATAGCCCTCAAGCTATAACGCTATTGGTCAAACTGACCCGGGAATCGAAGCTCGATCTTTACGGTCGCGTCTCAACCAGTTAAGTCGCAATAAGCTCAGCATACAAATGCTACCATTTAAATGTCGAACATCGAGGTGCAGTTTTTATTTCACATTTTCTACAATTTTGTCTTTTATTTTTCAACTTCTTCCTTCGTATGTCTTTCCTATTCATAATTTGTAATCAATTTTGAAACACTTGCCAATCTATGTAACTGTTTTACATAGTATGCCCAATTAGTTGATCTAATAATGGACTCGGAAACTAACCAACTACGATTATAAAAGCTTGTTTTAAACACATTTAATTAAATTTATTTCATATTACATTTTTTTACTAATGACTCTTTATTGCAATGCACGAGGCATTTTAATTTAAATCTTACTAATTTTATATAACTTTTGATAGTTAAACGTACTGTATATACTTATACATATTCATGATTCAGCAATTATTTGACCTATTTGTTAGCTTTTATAATAATTTTCCATCAGTTCAGATTTATGTTAATCTTTTGTTTTTCTTAAAATTAATGACTTGAAGATAATATTTGATGAATAGTAGACGATATATTGGCGGCTATTTTTCTGGAAGCTTCACCTGAGTCGGTGACCGTTTCGTTACTGCGTATGATTATTTAATTTGTTTATTTTATTGTGCTGTATTGTGCTTTGTCCACGAATAAATTCGAGTAATTTCCGTTTCTTTCCTTCCTTCTTTCGAATGCATTCCATGTGATAAGGAACAATTAAGTGAGTTTTCAGTGTTTAAGTAAAGTTTTAGTGAAATTGAAATATTATTACATAGATATAGCGCCCGCACTCTATAACATACTGTGTTATGCATACATCGAGTATAGATGTAGACGACGTTTACAAGCCGCAGCGTCCACTTCCCATCAAGTAGGCTATGTACTTGTTTGTCATCATTATTCTTTAAAAAAATGTGGTTTCTGTATTTATTTTAAGGAGTGGAAGCATTGTTAAGTGTTAATTTAAATATAGCCAGTAGGTTGTGATAACTTGCGTGTCTGTCTTGAATCCAATTTGCATAAATTTGGGAAACATTTGGTAATACGTTTTATATTTACTTAAAAATACTAGCAACGCTATTTACATAGATTTCCCGTTATCGAATCCTACAAAGCCTGAAATGCTCATAATATGTGTGATTAGCATTAATTATAGTTCAAGGATGGGTTCGAACTCACTAAATGTTAAGTTTGTGATACCTATTACTTAACGTCACTTTGTCACGTCTTTTCCTTAGGGTCCAAAGAAAATCTTTCGCTCCAATGTCCTGTACACTCCTCGAAATTTTATGATAAATTTTTTGCTGTTCTTTGAGTAAGACTGCAACTCCTTACCCCAGTCAATTAAAAGTGCTTAATCATTGAATGTGTTAAAGAATCGGATTAAGGAACACTATTTGTCTCCTTAACTGCTCTCTCTTCCTCCTCTTAGTTACGCTCATTAATCTACCTAGAGTATGTTGCCATTTTAGTATATAAGTTTGTATTGTTTTTTCTAATTGAGTGCACCCTACCCGTTAATCTTATTTTATTTTTATTAATTTCCTCTTTTAGGTTGTCTGGAATAGATTGCTATAAAGCAATAAGACCGACTTTTGTCTTTCCCTCATTGTTTGTTCATTGTTATATTTATGTTTCGTTGGTGTACAATAAAGAGTATTATATTGTATAGTATTGTGTTGACGACTCCGTGGCGTAGTGGCTGAGCAATGAGTGGCTGCGCTGGGAGTTGCGGGTTCGAATCCCGCACGGAACAAGTAATTTGTATGGCCTACAAATAATTGTTCCGGGTCCGGATGTTTGTCCTTGTGCATTTTATGTTTGTAAACTGCCCCCGCGATACAGGAGAAAATCCTAGTGTAGGGGTAACGTTTTTTTTTTTAAAAAAATAGTATTGTGTTGTATTAACCATGAAGGTACCTTAACTTAAGGTAACATTCTATCTATCCATTACAGCCAATAAAATTCCACTGATGAACATAGGCCTTCATCGATGGCCTCATTGACGGATTTTTCGAAATAGATGCAACGATTCGCAAACACAGTTTTTTTTTTAATAATTTTGAGTTATCTCTTCCTGCTGCTTCCCATCACCTGTTTCAGTTTCTTTCAATCACTTTCGACATCCACGGGATGATTTGTGGTTGTACAAATTCTTATAACGCCACTACACGATTATCACGTATGTTTCACTGTGTCGATATTAACCTCTCAAGCCTTACGCAAAGTTAAACACAGATCGAAAACAGAATTTTCTTCTTATTACGAAATGTATGTGTCAAGCATACTAAATTCCAAAAGCAAGTGAAGTATTTCAGTGTTATAATCGCTAAGAGTTTATGTTTAGAATTATTAATACTACTTAGATATTGATTACATATACTTAAAATCGGTATTGTTGGACATTTCTTAGACATTTTATCAACTTAATATGCCTCAAGAGCTTTAATTCTATCAAAATATGATTTGCCTGAAAAGAGTAAAGCAAAACTTTCTACTGAGTCATTACTCAATAGAAAGTTTTGCATTACGCTTTCAGGTGTAAAGCTAAACGTTGTTGACGAATATATTTAGTAATAAAAATGGTTGACTAGTATATTTTCCAGCAGTCAACAGATCGTCACAAACTACCGCAAAGTCTCCGGGGGTTTAATCTCTGATAATTAATACCTACAGACATGAAACGATCACTGTACGGTGCCATTAAAACGGTTGGGATTGAAAAAAATCACACATCTATTAAACTGATTAGATTCCTATAGGTTATTTATTGTCAAGCCGTGTAAGCCAGTCGCCGGTCTCAGCACAATGCCCGCTAGAGTGAGGTGGCTACATGTCCAGAATGAGATGGAAATAGTGGGCCTTGCAAGGTGATTTCAGTTGCGTCTACGCAAGCTTATGGTCAGGTTGTTACGCACACAAGCGCGTTCATGCGCGCACTATTCGAAATCGCGATGTCGGAAAAATAGTCCGGCATGTTCCGATATCGATTTCCCAATTTTCCGGTACTTCGGACTATGTAAGTGGCCGAATGACATACTATAAGGTTTGACAATTTCTTTTAAAAGTGTTGAATATTCAGATTATTAAAGCAAACTTTCGCTGTAATTGTATGGAGTGGTTATTAGTTACTTGTGAATGAAACGCAGAGCTTAATGTACCTATGAAAGTGTACTTTAGTATATAACGTTGCAAAAATGGATAGTTAGTGTGTTTACATGTGTATTGATTGCACCTTTAATACGATGTACGAGTACCTTTTCAAAGTCTGTGACTCGTGATTTTTATTTTGATTAACTGTGAAGTGCAGTTGCCGTAGTATCGGACCTAGTTTTGACAGGTGAGTATTTTATAATGCACGCCAATAAGATTCTAATGCGAATTAGTAATATAGAAAATTGTTCTACACTTTCCAGTGTTAATATTAAGTTACTAATAGGCCATTCTAACGCATTCAATGCAAGTCGCAACACAATACAAAATCATATTAAAAAGTTTTACTCATTTACTGTTTTCTTTAAAAATAATATCACTAATTAAACGAATTGTAAACTACGACAATCGTATATACATATATCTCTTAGGAACAAATAGTATGCCAAAGTTGCATAAATGAAACATTTTAAACATGTTGTTTGGAATCACAATATGCTATTAACAAGAAGTCTTCGTTTTGTTTTATGCATCAAAATAATTGACACGTAGTAATAAAATGTTATGTAGTAATTACGTATAGCTAAATAGGTAATAATTAATTTAATCCCGAAGTTCTCAATGAGGATGAAAGAATACAATACGATAGACGTAAGAATTTCAACTTAGGCTTTGAACTTATCGGCGAATAATTATTAATATATCAAAGCGTGTTTTGCAAGTTATTAAAAATTCTTTGAAACGCTATTATTTACTTTGTATTGTACTGTTTTTCATTTACATTTATTATTATTTGCTAGATATTGGTTAACAAAATAATTATAAGCTATAGTTTACGAGTTTTCTCGTCATTTTCGTTCTATGAAAATACTGTATTAATATTACATGAATATGTGAAAGTCGATGGATGCAGGTAGCTCAGGACCGCGCTTTGTGGTATTACTTGTTGAAAGCCCATGTGTTCACTAGCGGACCTGTGATGTTCTGTAATAATGATGAAGATGATGTGATAAAATATAATAATTTGTTTTTCACGTGTTGTTGTTCCTTTTGGTGACGGCTCAAGAGAATCCATCATCCCATTTTTCCCACGAGTGTCGCAAAAGCCAACTATGGGATATGCCAGAATGAAATTGAGGCTCCCGATAGATGGCGGTAGATGGAAGTATCAAAGTTGCGTTACATCTGGTACTACGATTGTCCATCCGTCTGCCAAGCGTGACGTTAATGTAATTCCTCCCTATAACGGGAGGGATCATGTGCAGCAGTAGACTTATACATGCTACAGATAGTACACAAACACTAATTAATTATTAATTAGTATAAGAAAGGAAAGATGCTTATTGTACCTTTCTTAAACTATCATGAATATTACGAGAAATATTTTATGTGTTAAACCATATCAGAAGAGTTTCTTCTAATATGCCTTTTATATTAATTTATAATAAAATCAAAAATATTAGAGTCCACCATTAACAATGCCTATTTTAATAAACGAAGAGGCGTTGTTTTTAGAATTGCACTAACGTTAACTCAATCGAGGGTTCTACAATTATATTTAATTAGTATTTGTAGATTTTATAAATTGATTTTGTTCTTTATTTCAATTTATAGCCTGCAAGTTATAATTAAATTAATAAGAGATGATGTGTTATTGATAGTATCAATAATTACTAATGAAAATATATTTATTATTTCGTACATGTTACATCAGTTCACAACAGGTTGTGAAACAAATAAAAAGTAATCATTTTATCCTTCAATTAATTATTTAAGTTATGCAAACAGCAATAACAAAACGTTTTAATATGTTTGGTACAACATATACCAAACATATTAAAAAGTTGTGTATAACAAAACTTTTCTTAGTATTGATGACAAGTAAATACCGTTAGTTTTTTTTAGGAAACCTTACTAAGAAAATGACTGGAATATACTACAGCAGTAATATTTTAATCATTGTTATCACATCACTCCAATAGTTTAGCTTTTACCTTGTGCTGGTTTTCTATACAAACCGTTTCTTATTTAACCCGGCATTTATATGCTACAATAAACATATTACATCAATAATATAAAAATGTGAATATTATTTTATTTATATTTAAAAAAAATCCAAATTCTTGAAAAGTTGAACTGGCTGTTTACAAAGTTACTAACCACTACATTAGTTTGAACACTAAGCTAATAATCTGACACTTCTTCGTGTCGCGTATGTTGTAAAAGCTATTAACACGGCTATTATCGTAATAGCTGTTAAATTTCAAAGTCCTCTCCTTAAAACTGTTTTCTTTAATTACCTAGCCTGATGGGCTGTCTGAAAATAACATCTTAGGCTTTTGTCATCGTATAAGATAATTACGATTATACTCATAGAAATCGACGTCAATAATTAAGAAATCCCTAAAGTTAATATTTCTCTCTTTACTGAAACAAATAAGAAAAAGAGATTAGATACGTACAGATAATTAATACTAAAGTAACTAATATTAAATGATTATATGTAAAGCCACAAAAGCCTACAAAATGTGTGCACACTGGCACTTTTGCAAAACCAAGTTTTTGTATGCATTTTGATATTTCTCAGAAAGTATACAATAAGTCCGTGTTGCCAGAGATGACTTACAGAACTGAAACGTGGTCCTATTCTGCTGGCCGTATGAGAAAGCTTAAAGTCAAGTAGCGTGTCACGGAAAGGGAACTCGGAATTTTACTGCGAGATTAATACGTAACGAGGATATCCGCAGAAGAACAAGACTTACTTAGCTCACCCAGTGATGAAAGTTAAACTATCATGTGTTTAGTTCAAAGTTCAACACAACTGACAACCAATAAGAAAGAAAGATTCGGCAACTCCCAAAATATTGACTAACGAACTGATGAAACCTGTAGGGAGTTAATGAAACCTGTAGTGGCTCAAAACAAGATATTATATTGTGAAGGCCTATGTTCAGCAGAGAGCCGTGGTAGCTCAGATGGTTAACGCTTGCTGTAAATATAACAGACCGCGAGTAACCTGGGTTCGATCCCCGCCGACACCAATGAAATTGTTAATTGCAATTTTAGGTGCTGATTTACCACGTGCTCGGGGGTGAAGGAAAACATCGTGAGAAAACCTGCATGTCTGAAGAATAAAAACAAGTAAAAAAATATTTCGAAGACATGTGAAGTTCGCCAATACGCATTGGGGCAGTGCAGCGGACACTTCCTTGACCTAAAAAGCCTCTCAGAAATGAGGGGAGTGCTGTGCCCAGCAATGGGACGTATATAGGCTGTAACTTTACTTTTTTACTTTATGTTCAGCAGTGGACTTGTGATGTGGTGATGCATGAGTATGCATTTTCTCTAAATGATTTTGCTGAATGTGGCAAAATAATCATTAAGACAGCTACGGCCGCATTTATAGCACAAGTGATAGGTCTGCAGTCTACCAATCAATAAAATGTTATTTGATTACAATGACACTGTTAGGTGAGTGGTTGTAGAAATATTTGCAATCTATCAAATGAACTGTATATTTTGTACATTTTACCGTTATCGTTACATCCTTTCAAAAGTTAACTGATGAATACTCGTATAGGCCTTGTTCATGGATTGCCTCGTAGTATATTTGTCATATTTGCCAAGCTTGACTTGCCCATCCCCGAGTTTGTTTCACTCTGTCACTTCCCACCACACCTGGGGACGATTTCGGTTGGTAATTTATATCGCCGCTACACGTTATTGTAAATATTATTTTAAAATACCATAAGTGAGTATTAGTAATGAAAAGTAGTCTACTGGCAAATATATTGTTACTGAGTAAAGACTCAATTGAAAATTTATTAATACATCTGTCGATACTATGATATTATAGATAATATTTAAAAATATGTTTTTCGTTTTGTTTTAAATTGAAAAAAAAAACACCTATGTAAATTAAACATCCAGTACGTAAACAACCATCTATGTCCTTTTATAATTTAAGATTATTGAACTGAAACATTAATTTAATTATTGTATTGTTAAGTTTAAAATTATTTTTGGAAACTGACTCAGATTTGTCAATAAAAAAATATTTTTCGAAACGCAAAACGGTGGAGTTAATAAACGATTCAATAATATAGGACGCAGACGTTACATATACATATTGTATTGCTTTCGAACCGAGATTTATGTATCACTGGCGATATACTGTTATCTAAACTATTCAAAAGCTACAAAGAGCAAAGCAAACATTTTTGAAACCGTTAGCAACCAAAGCTTTGTTAAGTGTACAACAGAAACATTTTTTTTAAATTAACGTATAAAAAGCCAGTCTTAACAATTATTCTTGTTTTTATTTTCAATTCTAGGTGTTTATATATTTTTAAATTGTTACTTTTGTGTTATATTGAAATAACTTTTATTATAGGATTTATTTTCTTACTATGGGAATTTCCATGTCCATTAGTAAACTGTTTATGGGATGATGAGGATACAAATTAACAAAAGACTGCATTGTTGTAGTTTGACCTAACATGAGCGGTGCTGGTTTTGCGGTTAAAATCTATTATATATAAACAGCTGTTAGTAATCATGGAACGACAACAAACAGTTATAAATATAATGATTTCTTATATTTACGCGAACACTACCACATGATTAAAACTACTTTTACGGATTTTATCGCGTTTATTTTTGCTTAACATATATTTTGCTGACCCATGGTCACGGGGGACTGAGAGTCCCCGTCACAGGGGACTGAGAGTCCCCCGTGACCATGGGAGCTGGAAAGCGCCCGAAACGTCGGGTATTAAAAAAAATAAAAGTAATTAAAAGCAAAAATAAACGCGATAAAATCCGTAAAAGTAGTTTTAATCAGTTATAAATATTTTATGTATGTAAATATGAAAGTCTCTATTGACATTTCATTGATAAGGACTCAAACAAAATATTTATAATTGAAGTAAAAGTAACAAGCAAGCACGTAGTTTACCTGCTAAGTACATATTTTCATTCATTGTCATCCCTAAGGACTAAGATGGAATTTCTCGTTACCAGTAAAAGATTCATTGAAACTTATTAAAAGAAATACTGCGGTATTGTTCCGTTATCGACTGACTTCAAAAAAGAGAAGGTCCTCAATTCGTCGGAATCTATTCTTTAATGTACGTTTACCGGTTACTCGAAAACAAGTGATCCCATTGAAATTTGATCGATATCGTTCGAGCGGTTTTAAAAAATAAACACTAAATTATTTTTATTGAAGTTAGATGTATATAATTTTAACTTTACCATTTCTATATATTTTACGCAAGTATTATATAAGAACGAGGTCCTCCCTAGTTGAGCTAACACATCCGTGCAAAAGACAAAATATGGTGCAACGAAAAAATATTCTCCTTTTGTTTACGTTTTATTTTATTTACTTTTATTTTCATAAATGTGTCAATTTAATATATACTTTAAGTACCTTAACATTTAACTAACTTTCATTAATTCATCAGTAATACTTCTTAAAGCCTTTTGGTGGGCCAAAATTATGTTCTTCCATCCCTGAACAAACTATCACTAATTTTTAAAAAATGCAAATTTTTCTTTTTATTTAACTATTTTTAAAAAATATATGTAATTGATAGAAAAAAAGTTTTTAAACATTAGAATTATAATTAAAATTACTGAGGTGGTTTATTTAATTATTGTTGAAGGATTTTACATATCCTGGAAATACTTGTTCAGACGTTTCATCCTGGATTCCGCAGGTTGTACTTTACATTATAATTCGAAATTTGCCTTTCCGTATAATCCACTAATAATCATTTGTTATTTTTACATACAGCTACAGTCTATTTACGTGTTCTATTTCTGGACACAGGCTTTCTCTCATTTCTTGTGGGTTTTACCCACGGAGCCACGGAGATATCCGCCGTATTGTCCCAATGCGTGTTAGGGAACTTAACATGTATTCGAATACATTTCTCGGTCATGCAGGCATGTTTTCCTTTTCTGCCGAACATGTGGTAAATCAGCACTTAAAAATGCAATTAACAATTTCATTGGTGCCGGCGGGGATCGAACCCGGGTAGCTAGCCTACTGTGAAATTTACGGCGAGCGCCTAGCTTATGTTTATATATTTGCACATAATTAATAATAAAACGAATTAAATTATTACATTTTAGCCGATTTATTTTAGCCGATTAACGGCGGAGGAAGTTATCACATCTGAATGCAAATAGAAAATGTAAAGCAATAGCTGAGCGATACGCGTTGAAGTCTTTTTTATGAAGTGACATATTACTTATAAATTTTCATCTACACTTTGTTATATTATTATAAGTACCCGGTTGACCGAGCTTTGCTCGGTATTTTTCGCTCGGTTTTTTTTAATTCGTGTGTTTTGGAAATTATATTTAGATACAAATTACATACTGATGAAATACGAATAATATTTTTTGATCTTAGCGTCATAATAGAACAAACTGAACTGGTTATTTGAATAAAAAATCATGAGTGCAATTAGTTTAGTTTAAATTTTCATGTTTTTAAAAATACTAAAAAAAGGACTCGAAAAAATAGATTTTCTCAAAAAAGAAAGGAATTTGAAAAAAAAATTAAAAAAAGTCGGTCGGTCGGACTGGGCTCGAACCATGGTATTACGATTTTGTGACCGCCCAATATACCAATTAAGCTATTTGTAATCGTTAATAAACTGTCAAAATTTACCTTCTTATTCTAACGATATTATAGCAGTTTTTCATTACCTAAAAACACGGACAAAAAGACATTTTCTAAAAATAAATCCTAGCTTCATCGATTTATTGCCCCCGAAACTTCCTGCACACAAAATTTTATGAAAATCGTTGGAGCCGTTTCCGAGATTCCGATTATATAGATATATACATACAAGAATTGCTCGTTTAAAGGTCTAGGATATACTCATAACTTTGTTATATTATAAAAAGCGTCATGCACGGTCGATTTTTTTATTTAGACCATTTGAATTTCTATTTTATTAAATAAACTACAATATATATATATATATATATATATATATATATATATATATATACCCGTTTCCGAGATTCCGATTATATATATATATATATATATATATATATATATATATATATATATATATATATATATATATATAATCGGAATCTCGGAAACGGGTCCAACGATTTTCATAAAATTTTGTGTCCAGGGAGTTTCGGGGGAAATTAATCGATCTAGCTTGGATTTATTTTTAGAAAATGTCCTTTTGTCCGTGTTTTCAGGCAATAAAAAACTGCTACAATATAAGAAGGTAAATTTTTACAGGTTACCAACGATCGTAATAGCTCAGATGGGATGTTGTTCGGGCTTATCTATTATTTCGAGCCCTTTTTTAGTATTTTTTAAAAATACGAAAATTTTAATTACACTAATTTCACATATAATTTTTTATTCAAACAACCAGTTCAGTTTTTTCTATTATTTCAATAAGATCAAAAACTATTATTCATGTAAATTGTATATAAATGTAACTTAAAAAACCGAGCAAAGCTCCGCCACCCGGGTACTATATATATATATATATATATATATATATATATATAATTAACGTGGATTGTGTTCAAATTTAACTCCGTAATTATAAAGAGTTAAGATGTAATTTTGTTATATCAATATTAATATAAATTTTAACAAGGTAAAGGCAACTATTTTCGCGTTTTTACTTAAACTCGAAACGAGATCGAAAATTAGGCAATTATGGTACATTTTTGAAGGCTTGGCTATTTTTATTAGAACCATTAAATAAAATAGACAATAGGTTTGCCTATTAGATTTTTATTTGTATTCTAAATTACTTAAATATAAAAAGAAGTGGAAGGCACCTTATTCTGATGTAAAAATCCTTATTCAAATGTATTTGTTTCCTGATTCTGAGTGTTCAAAATGCAAAGAAAAAGTTAAGAAGAGTAATGCATGGTGGTCATTATTCTACAACCAAAACTATTATAATTAAAAAATATGAGTAATCATCCCCGACCTGATAAGTTATTTTATTTGTAATAATGTAATTAATTAATAAGGTGTTGTTGACCAATTTAGATTTTCTTTCACAAAACCTACAGCGAGATCAAGTTTTCCAGAAATAAATATATTAACTTTGGCCTCTCATTCTATCTACGAATTTTTTTTGTTTGTTCACAGAACAAAGGTATTTTAGTAAAAAGGTGAAATACGGTATACACTCTGTAGACACTAGGAACAAACATAGACTAGTAATATTAGTTTTTAGACTCTACAGAGTCAGTAATTCATTCTTGGGCCAATGTATGTATACACTATTACAACAAAAACCCCGAAAATATGCAAGGTCTCTCCATTACCAAGCTTATATATAATAAGTTTACATAACAATAGTGATACAAACAATATGTGGCTCTGTCAAAAGCAAGATATTGAGTAAAATGGTTTAATGTAGTATGTTAGTTATTATGAATAAATGCTTACAATTACTTGACTAAGTTTGTGAAAGTTATTATAAAGGATACAAGAACTTACGCGTTGTTGAAACTAATAGAAAGCGCATAGAATAAAACTTACTGTGTAAAATTTTGAGCACGTTGCATTTTACGTGTATATATGCCGCGGAATAATATGCTCATAGAGCCTTATCCCGATCTTGATAAAAATCTTGTTTCCTAATTCCGAGTATTAAAAATTTAAGATATTTGCATAGTTAATTTATAGATAAATACTTAATTTTTTTTGCGCCCGAAGCAATTAAAGGGCTACCCTATACGTAGGAAGGCGGAAAATGCATTACGCATACCACGATAGCCGGTCTATCGTGGTTATGAGGGACTCACATCCTACCGGGAACCCTAAGTGATACCCTCTAAAAACCGCTTTTAATTTATTAAGCTTTATTGTGCCTTATCGTGAGCGACCCTTTTTTGGGAAAAGAGGGCGCAGGCGGCTACGAGCCGCTGAGGGAGTGCCTACGAAGGCAAATTAATTATGAGTAAATAATTTAATTTAATTAGAGTTGGCCTGAGCCGCCAGGAGGCAGTTCAGGTCATTTGTTAGTTTATTAGGCGGGTCCGAGAGAGAGTTTCTCGGCCTGCGGACTCGATAGCGAGAGGGGGGTGGGGCTGCATAAGTGGCTGCCTCACGAATTATATGGTTTGGGTGCGACTCTGAGGCTTTGAAGAAGTTCTCAGAGAGTTTTTTGAGAAATTGTTGAATTGTGGGGAGCTCTAGGTCCCGATGAAGGTCAGCATTACGGACGTACCAAGGTGCGTTCGCAGCTCGATGACAGAAAAGGTTTTGAACTATTTGGAGTTCATTAATAATTTTAGGGTCGGCGTGGGCAAAAACGGGGCCCGCGTAGGACATGACTGGTCGTATACAGACCTTATAAAGGGTACGCTTGTTTCTAAGGCACATTTTACTGTGTCGGCCCAACATACTGTTGAGCCCACTCAGATGAAAACGTGCGGACGGGTTACTCTTTGCCTGAAAGGGCCTGAAAGTGAGCCCTGTGTCTAGAGTGACACCTAAATATTTAGCAGTCGTATGCAAGGGGACAGGGGTCCCTAGCATACTTATTGGTGGAGTGTTTTTGAGACGGCGTCGTTTATAATTGAAGTGAACGGCGGAGCTCTTCTCCGGGTTCACATCGATGTGCTATTTTTTGAACTAAGCTCCTAGGTCATCAACTGACTTTTGAATCTTGTTCCGTATGAAAGGTAGTGAGATATCTTTGCAGTAGATAACAGTGTCGTCTGCAAAGAGGGAGAGCTGAATACCTTTCGACGGGATGTGAATGTCGTTGGTGAACAGGATGTACAGCAGAGGAGCAAGTACTGAGCCCTGAGGGACACCAGCTTTGATAGTTCGCTGTGAAGATAGCGTGCCTTCGTGTCTAAAACGAAAGGTGCGATACTTTAAGTAAGAGGCCACGAGACGTACTAGACGATCGGGGAGACCTATTTTGTAGTTTGTAGACAAGGCCTGTATGCCAGACTCTATCGAAGGCTTTAGCTATGTCGAAAAAGACCGCGATGGTCTTATGACGACGAGGATAAAAACCGCTGAGGATATATTACACAATACGGTGAATTTGTAGGGGACATGAGTGTTGCGCTCGGAATCCGAATTGATGGGGAATGGATATGAGGGTCACCGTCTGTGGGAAACAGATAGCGCCTCATACGAGTTTGGATGACTCGAAGAGCTCGCCCATTGCCTTGAGGAGGCTAATGGGGCGATGACTGGAGGGGAGGTTGAGAGGCTTGCCTGGCTTGGGAATTCCAATCACAGTTGCCTCTTTCCACGTAGTGGGAAAGTAACTAAGGTTGAAGCAGGCGTTGAAGATAATAGATAAAAAGGTTAACACCTGCTCAGGAAAGTGTTTTAGGGCTTAGTTGGAGATGCCATCCGCGCCCGGAGCCTTTTTAGGCTTAAGTCCTTTGATGAGGGATGAAATCTCATCATTAGACACAGAGATAGGTTCGGAGGCTATAGGGGGTGAGTTTCGGCGGCGGACCTCATCCTCCACTGCCTGGACTTGTGAGGAATCGACGGGTTGAGATCTAGGAGAGCATTGTGCGGCAATGCTATCTGCAAAGCACTCAGCCTTTTCCTCGTCCTCGAAGGCAACCGTGCCGTCGGGACGGGAGAGAGGGGGAGTGTGGGTGATAGCGTCTATGCGGAGGGCTCTAGCCATCTGATAGTACGCTGTATGAGATGGAGAGATGTTCTCCATGAGTTTATTCTTTTCGAGGTCTCGAGATTCGGAGAGGCGGAAACGGAGTTCTCGTTGAAGACGATTGGCCGCGCGCCTATATTCGGGGGTGGGATATTTTGCTGCTCTCCGGAAAGCAGCTTTTTTGGCTTTTAATAGGTTGCCAATATGTAGAGGAAGCCCACTATTGTTAGCAACCGGGACGACCATTTCGTTCTCCTTAAGGGAGGATTTAATAAGAGTGTAATCGACCGCATTGTCGATTTTTTCGGGACTGTCTAAGTCCGACGGTAGGGAGACGGTAGAGTCCTGTGAGTCCAGAGCTTTAGCTAGGGACTCCTCGAATCCCTTCCAATTAGTGAAGGTATCGTGTGTGTTGGGGGAGGTGGCTGATGGCCAAGAATGAGGGAGACCGGTCGGTGATCGGATCCTAGATCGTCTAGTGTCTCGATTGCTCTGAGGTTGAGAGAGACTCCTTGGAGTAACGCAAAATCTAGTACATCGGGGACGTGATCGGTGTTATCGGGAAATTGAGTAACACCAAGGGGACTATGGACGGTAATAATAAATACTTAATTGCAAAATCATCTTAAATATACTATTTGCTAAAAATTACATCGAATTGTATATGAACTTAAATTTTCCTGCTAACTTTCGTAAACAACGAATTAATAAAATACCTAATTATATTACCTTTGAAGTGAATGATATGCAAAAGTATTCCTCAATCAAGTATTCCTAATAGATTTTTAGTATTCATTGTCTTTTTAAATTTTCAAACTGAAAGCTGAAAGTGCCTAATCATAATATATCAAAAACTAAGTCTTATGACAAATAAATGGAACTGCAATGAAATAAAATAATTTTCACACTACTTCTGAGGTCAAAGTGCTTAGATTCAGTAGCTAGTCGGTGCAAATAATTAAAATTTTCATAAGTAGTTCTTTGTATTCGTTGTTTTCATATTATTAAATTTTCCGTCCAGTCTCCGATTCGCTATACTCACCATACGAAACACGGCAGCATTATTACTATAGCAATTATTTTACGCTGGTATTTTGTGAGAGCATGGTCCTTACTGGGTCGAGTCGACCCATTCGTGCTAAAACTGTTATATAGCTGCAACAAGGCTCTACCATGTCAAAAATGCCTTGGAAAGCCCTAAAGCCGTTTGTCCTGCACCTGATCTCTCTCCGGTCGTGTCTGATTACCATAACATCAGACTATGAGAAAGCGGGAATAGACAGTGCACTTGTGCTTGCAGATAAACTTGGGCACTATAATCCTATTCTGCGCAAAAGGCTAGTATCCGTTGAAACTGGCCCCCGTGACCGAAATGTCAGTCTGGAGGCTATTATTATAATATATATGAAAAAATTCATTCAAATTAAGAACCGTTTTTTAAGATGTCTCAAAATGTCTCATTCCTGTAGACCGAACGAAGATTGAAGCCAAAATACATTTATTGTTATAGCTTATGAGAAAAAGTCTCAAATTGACATTTTTGTAATTATAAAGTTTATTGAAATAAATAATTATCGACAGTAAAAATATCCACATCAACTAAGGGTTGAAGGATCATTTTAGTAAGTCAAAAAGGACTCGTTGATACAATATTATATTAAAATGTACGGTATTTATAATATAAAAGAAAACTAGATGAAAGTCTTGCTATTTCTTCAAAAATCGCTCAAAATTTGCCTTTTTACTAAAAGAAATATAATTTTGGTGATAAAAGAAACAAAGATAAATGAAAAATATATATTATATAGATAATAATTTGTATACGTTCGATGGGGATGCATGAATCCTTTCTGTCATTAGATTTTTGGAAAATTTCGGGAAAATCGTGTGTTACAAAACGGAACAAGATAGGCAGCACGGAATGTGCAATCTTTATTTTGTACTTTTTTTTAAAAATATATTCTTCTTCTTTCGCTTTTTGCAAAATATTATGATGTTAAACTCGACGTTGCCTTAAATTCAATTTTTATTGAATTAAAAATTTCAACAATACTTATGAAATTATAAATTCGAAATGTTACACTTGTCTCCAATAACACACCTACTATGTTACCATGTATGGAAAGGGATTACCTTAAATTACGTTCAATTGGATATTTCACCGTAAATGGTAAAGCAGTAAATTACTATTTTTTAAGTTGTAGATATAATAGTGTGATACGAAATTATGTATGTTTCTTTAAATTTGATATCAGCGCTTAGTTATTAACTAAGAATGGAACAAAATTATAATAGATAAGATAAATTTTAAGTTGCAGTTATATAAATATGATTTTAACTTTTTAATAAATGCCCAACGTTTTAAGTGCAACACTATGCGCAATTCAATTCAATTATTCAATATTTTAATTACGGAAATATTGAAATATGGGACGTCCTGATATTATAGTTATCCTAAGCTTTTTTTAATTATTATGTATTTACGTCCGGAACTACATAAAAAAGTTCAAGTAATTTCCACAAATCCTAAAAGTAAATGTTAAAAATAAATTCACGAATTGAATTTATTTACCCCGGAAAATAAAAGCAGTAATCATTTGCTTAGGCGCCTTCAAGAAAAGAGCTTACTCTTTTTAAAAAGCCGGCTCAGTACCTGCGATTCCCCTGATGTTGCAGCTGCTCGTGTGTGGCAGTCGACACTTACCATTAGGTAAGCCGCATGCTGCCTCTTTGTTTGCCTCTTCTACTTTAAAACAATCATATGATTCATATAACCAGACAAAAATCTCGTCTCTATTAAATGTCGTCGATATTCTACGAATTCGAAGTAAATGGTTTGATTTGTCTAATGTACAAAAAAAGTGGAATAATTTGCGGCGTCTATCTTTACATTCGATTACAATCTGGATGTCTTTAAGGCAATGGGAGCTTAGGACAGGGTGACTTACCATCAAGGGTCAGCCTGGTGTTAAATGGTGATAAAGACCTCCACTTACCGCCAGGTGGGATTATAAAGTGCTGGCTTATAATAAATAAATAAATAATTTTCTTTCATCATCGGACAAGGAGATGCTTGGCCAGTCTCCACCCTTTTGTTGTCGACATACTACGCATTTGAACCAAATGGTTTGCTTCTCCATTCGGTAGGCATATATAATTTTTTTCATCTGATAATAATTTGTCTGCCTTAAAAACGAGAGTGAATAATAGGTTTTAATTAAGCTAAGTCTGCGCTTTACAATCTTTTTGACATCACCACCTACCGTAAGGTGAGATAGAAATCTACGTATTTGTGCCATTTACTGTAGAGACTAACGGTCTAGGAACTATATCCACGACTGGTTGTCGCTGCTGATAATAAGAGGGCTGGTCCTTTTCTCGCTCAAAGGCTAAGTATAGCCATTCAGCGAGGAAATGCAGCCAGCGTTCTTGGCACGATACCACGGGGAGTAGAACTGTCTAATGTTTTAGTTTATTTTTTATATTACATAGGCTTTGAGGAATTTTATGTTAACTTTCAAGGTAGACATCTGTCAGCCTATGTACGAAGTTGGCTGCCGGTAATGTAAGCTTGTTTGTAACTCCGTAATGTTACAAAGAGGAACCATATAGTAAGTTATTTATTTAAAGGTTTATATTTTTATTAACATGGCGGAGTTTAAAGCTCGCTTAAAATCTTGTGTACATTGTTTCATTTGACACATACACTTATTTGAAGTTTCGGACTTGTTTTTATTAACGCACACTAATACAGATACGTGTTTTGTTATATTTTTTCCACTTTACGACCCGGCGGACCTTCCTTTGTGTCAGCTCCTACATTTGTTTTGTGGTTTTTTATCGCATGTTGTTATTTCATTGTTAAATGATGTCAGAGGAAATTTTAAATTGAATATTAAAAAAAATTACTATTTCATTAGTTCATTTTAAAATACCAATTGCGTGTATGTTTTCTTCATGCGTTTACACATATAAGGTATAAATAATCTTTAAGATTCTATGATTATTAGTAAAATAACACATTAAAGTACAAATGAGTATTAATAACCTATAATTTAGTATCCGATACATTCACCAGTCAAGTCAATAAAACCACATTTAAGTATACTTCAATAAAATTAATGCCCACTTTCACCAATCACAAAGCATTTTCCAAATATTAGCCGCTTAATATTAAGTATTAGCTGTATTAAAATACTTCTATAAAAACCATTATTAATATACCTGTTATATTATCATGGCTTCCGACCTTTCACCTGCAACCATATTGCCTGGTCGTTTCCCTCCTAAAGTATGTTTGGTCATAGTTCTATAGTTCCATAAAGACAGTGCGTGCGACTCGGCTGCAGTTTTAAAATATTTGTAGAAGCGATGGCGTCAGTGTTATTAATTGGTTGATATTATTAACATTAATGTATGCTCGGATGAATCGAAAATAATATTTCTAAGAACATAAAAATAAATAGCAATATTACTTTGTAGTTTTATATCGTTATTGTTAACGTTTTAAGTTTATGCTGTTTAGTTTTGGAGGTAAATAAAGCCTTAAAGAAATATTTCTTTTTGTAAATTAGGAAGAGATCGGGTAACAACAGAAAGAACTTCTAAAATTACACATACGTGCTAAATTGACAAACAAATGTTATTTCATTAATCAAGTAATAAACTTAAGAAAAACAAACGTATTTAAGCACTTTAATATATTCTATTGAACTTGCATGGTTTATTAATATGGCTCATAATTTAATACTGGTCGATAGTAATCGGTAGCGAATGCTAATAGGCTTATGGAAAAAAATTTAAAATGGTTTTAACCTTGCATATTCAATATAACTTAACTAAACCGTTCTACTTAATTTAACTTTAAAAAAGTTACAGCCTATATACGTCTCACTGCTGGGCCAGGCCTACTCTCACATCTGAGAGGGTTTAAGAGCAGGGAAATGTCCGCCGCGTTGCCCCAATAGTGTTGGCAAATTTTACATGTCTTTGCAATATTTATTGGTCTTATTTCTCAGACATGCAGGTTCCCTCACGATGTTTTCCTTCATCGCCAAGCAAGTGGTAAAACAGCACCCGGGATCAAACCCGGATTGCTTGTGTACTGTGACATTTACAGCGAGCGATTAGCACCTGAGCTACCACAGCTTGGTTTCACGGCTCAGATTACTTAATTAACAAATACGAAGATCAAGTACTTTATAAATCTTGAAGAACAAATAAGTTCTATATAATAAAAATAGAATATAAACAATTTTTTCTTCGAAACTGAGTCTATTTGCTTTTGTGCCAAGGTCAGGGCTTTTTGTAGTCAAGACCACCTAAATTAATATTATAATGGATATGTGTATCACGATTTCGCAAGAAATGCGTGCTACATTCATCAAATTTAGGTGCAAATTTCACAAAATGTGTATTAGTTTTGTCTAGTGCTTGAGTTACATTATTTAGGAGTGCCTATAAAATATAAGTGTCTACGTATATGCAATACACATATGCATGTTCCATTACAGCTTATAAAAGCCTCGGCATGCATACTTATCGATAGATAAAAATGTATTTATATAGCCAAGTGTTGGTCGTGGTAAATCAAGGACTAGGGGCTTGTTATAAATATAATATATAAAGCACACACTTTCTATTGTTCAAAGTTGCCTTGGTCGCAAATTGGTCGGAAAGACAATATTATGAAACATTACATTTCATTTTATATGATAACCTTGAAAGCCAAAGAAAAAGTCTTGCAGTTTTAAAATAGCCTTGCTTGTCCCTCGTCAAAGTGAGACTTTACTGAAAATTAAGTGAATAATAGAAATGTTAATAAGCAGCCATTATGACACAGGGGATAAACACTAACCATAACTTTCATAGTAAGCAAGCAAATTATTTCGACCTCAATAATGAAACAAATTCATCTTTTTTACGTGGTAGAACCATACTGCTACTACAATATGGTTGTAGCACTAAAGAGGCGGCTCGACCGAAGAAGGACCACGTTCTCACAAAATACCAGCGTAAAAATAGCGGCTTAATGCTGCTGTGTTTCGTATGGTAATTTTATAGAGAACTTTTTACTGGATAAGAAAATATTGGTAAAGAGGCATTCCTTCTTAGCCCTCAGATGTAGATGTAGATGTAAGGATTAGTGTAGATATCTATGGGCCAAAAAAATCGTAAACAAACTTGCAAGTCTGAGAAATTAAGAAAATAGAGAATGGCAGCAGGCTACCAACTACCCTGCTTCAAAACCCTCTTAATCATGATAAGATCTGCCCATATCAGTGCGACAGCTGGGGGCTGGTTGTTCGCTTTCTTTTCAAAGAAATGGTTTTGCTTTGTTTTTTTTTTTTCGGTTCAAAACCCGCACGGGACAAGTACTACTTCTGTGGCCTGCAAATAATTTTCCGGGTCTTGATTTTTACCCTCATAAAATTTATGTACATCAACTGGCACGATACAGGAGAGAATCCTAGTGCGGAGTAAACTAAAATAAAACTATTAGTAATAATTTGCATTTTGGCGATATGAGTGTTGTGTGTTATGAGCGTTATGCTTCAATTTTCTGCGAGAAATAAAATAATAACCTTGAAAGCCAAAGAAAAAGTCTTGCAGTTTTAAAATAGCCTAGCTTGTCCCTCGTCAAAGTGAGACTTTACTGAAATTTAAGTGAATAATAGAAATGTTAATAAGCAGCCATTATGACACAGGGGATAAACACTAACCATAACTTTCATAGTAAGCAAGCAAATTATTTCGACCTCAATAATGAAACAAATTCATCTTTTTTACGTGGTAGAACCATACTGCTACTACAATATGGTTGTAGCACTAAAGAGGCGGCTCGACCGAAGAAGGACCACGTTCTCACAAAATACCAGCGTAAAAATAGCGGCTTAATGCTGCTGTGTTTCGTATGGTAATTTTATAGAGAACTTTTTACTGGATAAGAAAATATTGGTAAAGAGGCATTCCTTCTTAGCCCTCAGATGTAGATGTAGATGTAAGGATTAGTGTAGATATCTATGGGCCAAAAAAAATCGTAAACAAACTTGCAAGTCTGAGAAATTAAGAAAATAGAGAATGGCAGCAGGCTACCAACTACCCTGCTTCAAAACCCTCTTAATCATGATAAGATCTGCCTATATCAGTGCGACAGCTGGGGGCTGGTTGTTTGCTTTCTTTTCAAAGAAATGGTTTTGCTTTGTTTTTTTTTTTCGGTTCAAAACCCGCTCGGGACAAGTACTACTTCTGTGGCCTGCAAATAATTTTCCGGGTCTTGATTTTTACCCTCATAAAATTTATGTACATCAACTGCCACGATACAGGAGAGAATCCTAGTGCGGAGTAAACTAAAATAAAACTATTAGTAATAATTTGCATTTTGGCGATATGAGTGTTGTGTGTTATGAGCGTTATGCTTCAATTTTCTGCGAGAAATAAACTATTCGTTCGTGAGCTGACTGCTAAGATGGATTTTAACTTTACCGTTAACCATAAAAAGCCGCTGTTGTAGTAAAGAAATTAAATAAAGTCATCGTAACTCATTTTCCAACATCCTTTCTAAATATGTTGCTATATTGTAGTCGTTAAGATGGTCGTAAAACTTCGACGTCTACGTCAAGTTAAAAACAACTATATGGTCATAGTTGTAATTAATTAATATAACACTATTCGAGTAACAGTATAATACATTTTGTTTGTTGTTCGATAAATTTGTGAAGCTCCTCAAATAGTAACAGAATTTATTGAAAATAATCGTGAAATCATTCATACCGTTACCACCTATTAAAATCCACTGCTAAATATAGACCTCCCGCATAGATTACCTTATAGGCTATTTGCCATAGTTAACACGCTTGGCAAGCGGGTTGGCAACTGCAGTTTTTATTGTTAATCGTTATAAGGAAGTGGCTGCTGCCAAATTATTTCCCTCTGTCACCTCTGACCACAGAAATCGTAATAATAAGACCATAGAAGTCGCATAGACGCGTGAACTTGTCGTGATATTATGTGTTGACGAACGTAATTCACCAGGTTGTGATTTAGTTGCGCAGGAAACGTACGTGAATTTATGTTATTACAATGGTGAACTGCAGCATAATAGTAAAAAAAAAGTAATAAAAACTCATCATGGACGTGTAATTTAACTAATAAAGGCATAAAATTTCATCGGTAAGTTGATTATTTATTATCATTATTTTAACTAATTTGCATCTGGATGAATACTTTACTATGATATTTACCTTTGTAAACTTTCATTTATTACTTTTTATATTGACAATTACCATTGCTGCTTCTGTTCTACCGTTATATGCTATGCACGCGACGTTGAAAAACTCGCCAAGCAATGTAACGTGAAACATTAGATATCATTGTGTGCGTATGTTTATAATACGGCTGCAAGTGGCGACATCGGTTTTGGAAGTAATCGAGCGCTAATTCATTTCTATAGTCTTATTATTACGATTTCTTCTTCTTCCTATTGCATTTTCTTACAATACTACTACACGGTAACACCGCTGCATTATTTTTCTTTAAGCTATTTAATTTAATAGAAGATCGTGTAGTGGTCGTCTAAGAATATCCACTACCCCATATCGTCCCGTGGGTGTTGTAAAATGTCACAGACAAACCAGGAGTTTGCCAGCAACGTCCTCCTAAATACATAACAACTAGAAATTCTAAACTGCAGCTGGCTACCTAATTAAAGCAAAAATTTTCCCCGTTATTAGAAAATCCATGGAGATTTAAGCAGTGGATTCGAAAGGCTGAAATTAATGAATAAATTTAATACAATATAACTAGTTTTCAGATTTCAGTGTGTGGTATATTATATATTATAGCTTGGTCTGTATATAGCTAGTGATCTATCATATAGAAATCCTAGTACTTACACCAATCTCTCACAAATTGATTGCAGCATATTAATATTAAGTTGTATGTTTATGATAATCACTAAATTTGTTAGAGGAAAGAATGAACTTTATCATTATTATTTCCTTTATCAGCTTATAGTTGTACACAATTGGACATGGCCTTCTCATATTCTAGGAAAAAGCACTGTGGCATTGTAGTTGTAAAAATATCTGATAAATCTTATTTATATATTTATTCTTTATTGTACACCAAAATACAAAACATCAAGTACAGTTAAATATAATTTAGAATATTTACAACAGGCGGTCTTATCACTCTGAAAGTGATTTCTTCCAGTCAAACTGATGCAAACAAAAGTTAAAATAGAGGGGGGCGTACACAATAATAATAAAAAATATAAAAGTACATACAAATAAAGATAAGTGAACATTATATATAAAATATCATATAATAGCTTAAATTAAAGAGTACGAGAAAGGAAAAGTAATTTATCTAATAGCGTTCTAAGTAATACGATTTAAAAAGACTTTTGAAAGAGTGAATTTTAAGGGGAAATATAATGTTAAATGGCTTAGCAAGATCCTTCGTTATGCCGAAAATATTGCAGCATTAATTTTGAAATAAGTATATGGTAAAGTTGAGCATTAATGTTAGTGATTATGTTAGACGAAAACACGATTTCGTAAAATTTTCTCGATAGAAAAAAATCCAAATTTACCTCCAAAATAAACAATAAACCGCTGTTATTCATAAAATACTTTAAATAAGACCATGAAACTTTGCATACTAACTGAACTAACTATAAAGCAGTGCTTATGTTATTTACTTTTTTTAAAATACAATTATTTTCACAGTAAAAAGAAATTACCTAAACTATCGGCGTCTTGAGCTTGATTCCTGTCGAGCCGTTAGTATCGCTTAGGCTTTTGAAGGGAGAAGTTGTGTCGCCTACGATCAGAATATACATTACGCAACAGTACGACGTAAAATTAAAATGGGAAATAACCGTGATAAAAATAAGAAGCGGCTGGCTTGGCTTTAAGAAACAGGCATAAATATGATAAACCTAATGAAATAAGTGTTTGTGTAGTTTCTACTAACAGTATTAGTGATTACAAACATTTCGGTACATAGCATACGACGCGCGGGCAAGTGGGGACGAAATTAGAATTTGAGCTGACTTACTCTATCCTTTTAAGAAATTTTATTCCACAGTCATTTCGGTGCATACAGATTCCTAGAGCATTTTCAATAGTCGTCACTAAAAACACCCAGAAGACGAGTTGAAGTAATGGTTTCACTAACTTTTATCTCACCTTGTATTCCATTACGTTTTTTGTCACATCTTGATAACATAGTTTATATATTTGTACATCTTATTAACATTTTGTACCGCCGCCTGTGAACAAAACCCTGTAACTGATATTGTCAATATTAAATTGATTTTATAACTTTTATATCTTTAGAAACCTATTTATTCCACAAGACCGTCTTATCGCTTTGCTTCAATGTATCCAAGGTTTATCTTCAAATTTGCCCATAAATTACGACAAAACTTATGTTCTAATACACTCGGGCTACTCACACGTATAAAGTTTAATCGAAAACATTACAAATGTTAATGGAATTCCCTTGTCTTCTTTAACATTCGCACATTTATAATTTATACAGTGTTTATCTCAAAGCTCAAATCATCAGTTACACTGTCTACCTCTACATTGTAATTCTACCTATTTCCTATACATACATACTAAATAAAACCGCAAGATCTTTTGTTATTTTTAACATAAAATTACATTGAGTGTTTTTTAATTGTTTATTTTTTAAATATATTAAAGCTTTATGTTTATACACGACGTTGAAGGAGGTAAATGGGTTGATTAAAACTACTTCTATGGATTTAATCGCATTTTATTCATTTGTTTTTAACTCCCGACGTTTCGGGTGCTTTTCAGCACTCATGGGCACGGGGGATTGAGACAACTAACATCCAGATGTCAGTATTAGCTCGGAGTACCTTCAGCTTTTTAATTATTATTTATTGTCTGATCTATGTAGAATTAACTTAGACTTAAAATAATCTCCACAGTGCCCCGTGACCATGGGCGCTAGAAAGCACCCGAAACGTCGGGAGTTAAAAATCAAATAAATTAAATGCGATAACATTCGTAAAAGAAGTTTTAATCAATGTGCAGTGTTCACGTAAATGTAAGAAATCATGTGGTAAATCGGTATTACTCTATCAATATAAATAAAATTAAAGTGTTTGTAAAATCGAAGTGACTGCCTTTTATTAAATTGAGGGCTTCATTTAGATGACTTTAAGAGATGAATAATCATTTTTAACATTTTTGTTTTTGTGTTTGTCGGTCCGGGATAGTCTTATGAATTCACGGACAAATAGAGAGAGAGATAGCAATACCATGAGTAATCTAGGCTATACTTTACACGAAAAATTATTTTGAGTAATCGACAAAAATAAAATGCCTATAATATAATTTAATTTAGTATAGTTTACCACGTGTTAGAGCCATGCTGTATATTAGTAGTATAGTTGTCGCACGAATGGGTCGGCTCGACCGGGGAAGGACCACACTCTCACAGAATACCAGCGTAAAATTGTAGCTTAATGCTGCTGTGTTTCGTATGGTGAGTGTAGAAAACCGGAGACCCTTTTTAGTGGAAACGCGGCATTCCATCTTAGTCCTCACGGGTGAAACCAAAAATATCTAATGTAATAACAATACCAATTTTGAGAACGCTGTATTTAATAATTTGCCCATGCTGTATAATTATGAAGAAGCGAGAAGATCTATCTAAGAAAACACGACGGCAACTAACAATAACTACGACGTCGATCTTTCCAACGTACCATATCCATCACAGTCAATAAGAAAAATAAGAATTGCATTTTTTCTACCCGCAACCGAGTAGGAAGGTAAGGAATAGATGAAACAACCGTTGGCGAGAAGCGCGTTAGTTTACAACCTCCACGTCTAAGGCAGACACTGACGTTCCAGTTTTTAGAGGATCTCGCTTCAAACCCATATATGGCGACACGTCCAAGTCGTTTTCTTGCAAGCCAGGCTTGATTGTTGGCTGACGTGAAACGTATTCGCTATAGATGAGGACTTCAATGGTTTTGATTTTTTGTGGCTGAAAGTTGATTCTTCCTGTTGGGAAATTGTTTCCCTATGTAGATAATATTTTGCTAGTTTCGTGTTATGATTATTGATTAGGCTACGAAGGGATATTTTTAAGAGGGTTTGCCAGAAAAATATTAGTATTTGTTGTGGTAAAAGGTCATAATTGATAATATTTATCACCACTTGTTACCAGCAGTTACTAGGTAAAATATTCAATTTCAGAGCCACGCTTCAGCGTGTTATGGCTGCACAATGAATAGCGGAACAGTGGTGATGTAAGAATATTCACTACCCCTTATTGTACCGTGGGTGTGGTCAAAGACAATAGAAGAAAACAAGCCAGAAAATGGACTGCAGCCTTTTTCTACTTACAACTAGAAAATAAAAAACTGCAAATGCACACTTAAGTGGCAATCTATGGCAACATCTATGTTCAGTTGATTTTCATAGCTTGTAAAAAATGAAAAATTAATAAATGCAAGCATGAGTAGGGTTGACTGGGAGAAGATCGCGCTCGTACTGTATATATAAAGAGCAGAAAAATGCTGAGTTTTGTTTGACGTGATTCAAAAACCAGATATCATTTTCACTATTAAGGCATCACATTTTAGTCCTCAGGAGTGACATTGTTGTATCATCACTTAGATTCTTAATTGAAGCTTGTTATAAATGTCTATGGACCATAGCATTCTTTTACCATAACGTGAATGGTAAACTTTTTTTTTTTTTATAGAAGAGGGGGCAAACGAGCATGTGGCTCGCCTGATGTTAAGTGACTACCGCCGCCCATGATCAACCGCAACACCAGGAGAATTGCGGGTGCGTTGCTGGCCCTTTAGAAAGGAGTAAGCTCTTTTCTTGAAGGTCCCCAGGTCGTATCGGTCCGGAAAAATCGCCGGTGGTAAACTATTCCACAGAGACGTTGTACGTGGAAGAAAACTCCTTGTAAAACGTACAGTGGTGGACCGCCAAGCATCCAGATGGTGTGGATGGTATCGGGACGTTTGCCGTGTAGTGCGTTTACGAAATTTGGCGGCTGGGATTAATCCGAACAATTCCTCTAACTTGTTTGTAACCCCTACTTTTAAAATAATTATGATA
The DNA here is from genome assembly GCA_036936625.1 of Parnassius smintheus behrii. Classification (NCBI taxonomy): domain Eukaryota; kingdom Metazoa; phylum Arthropoda; class Insecta; order Lepidoptera; family Papilionidae; genus Parnassius; species Parnassius smintheus. Next base: position 11,449,954 of record JAUPFT010000021.1, on the reverse strand, counting down.
TGCATTTTTCTGCATTACTATCAAAAGTCCTACCACTAAACTTTTTTGATTTCCTCTTATGGAAATCTTTCCATAGTGGCCACGCACGTTAGGCAGGTCAGTAACCACAGTTTTTTCATTATTGATGATGCTGCTCCCTTTACCCTTTTTTCAGTTTTTCTCTGTCGCCTCTCACGCGCACGGGATTTGGGATATGGAGTTTTGCATATTCTTATGCCTGCATTACAAAGAAAGTTATAATTTTTTTATTAAGTAATTAGAGCGGAGCTCCTATGGTACAAGAAAACGATTCTTAGAAATCTATCTCATCCGTAACTCGTAGGCCAATTTACATAATTTTTCCGGCAATATATGTAGCTCAACGCAGACAAGATTTGTAAGCAATAAAAATCTGAATTTGATTTTTTTCTTTTACTATCTAATCAATTCGCTAATTTATATCTGCGCAATATCACACCATTTCATTGAATCTTTTGTTGAAATAAAGATAGTTATGACTTTATACTTGCAGTCCGCTCCGTTTATGATGCTAGCAAAAGGTTTTATTTTTGCATCTGCATCGGCCCTAGTGTATTATTACAATAAATTATTTAGTAATTAGTTAAAGTGTACAGTAATCAACATTTAATTTCATAGTGTAGATGCTTATGCAAGCTCTGAATATATATGAAATATATCCTATTTATGAAATTTTGCATTTGACAATGTTTCAAACAACCGAAATGTCAGATTACTTCCTGTAATTAACGACAGAACACCATTTAATAACCAATATTAAATGGTGGTCAGTTATTTCACTTGTCGTGTTTCCTTTTACTGTTAATGTCACATCAAACTGCTTTAATATTTCCGTACATCGCAACCTCTGACTAATGAATTAGTATTGCTATTCAGACGTTTCTAATGTGTTGGTGCTAGTTGCGATTCTTTGCTAAAGGAATTTCAGTTGTAAGACGTTTTGTAACACCCAGGGCTATAGGAGAATATTGTCTTCTATTGCAATAGAAGTTTCTTGTTGAAATGCAAATCGGGAAGAATCAAATTATGATTTCTTATATTTACGCGATCACTACACACCTAAATAAAACTAGTTTTTACAGATTTTATAGCGTATATTAACTATTTCATATTCCCAACGTTTTGAGAACTTTATAGCACTCATGCTCACGGGGAGTGACTGAGGTGTTCTCATAATTGGACAATTTTTGGCTCACATGTGTCTTTAGTGTCCTTTTTTCACTGCCTTTTCAAGACGACGACGACAATTACCTATTTACAAGAAATTTGTGCCGCAGTTTGTGGAACGATGATGACAATAAGGTAGATGGTTACGTAGAAAACTGTCCACACTTAGGCCGATCCCTGGCGAATAAGTCAAGTTGTTTATTTATCACACGCCGTGCATCCGGTTTTGCGCTTTGAGCAGATCTGCAGTTGCATTTCATGCCTTGTACGTTGGATAAAATCAAACAATGTAATTTTGATCTATATTTAAACAATAATAACTTTTTGACCTTAACGTCTTCCTTTCTTTAACTGAAACGCTGGTGAAGATACTAAAGAATAAAAATAATAGATCGCAACCATCACCGTTGTTGGGAAAGACATATTTATTTATTTATTTATTTAACTTCATATACACATTAGATGTATATAGGCGGACTTAATGCCTGAGGCATTATCTACCAGTCTACCTTAAAGTAGTGCAGAGATAAAAGAGGTAGAATATATAAATATTATAAAATTAAATACACACATATATATATATATATATATATATATATATATATATATATATATATATATATATATATATATACATACAGACACACACATATATTAACTATAATATTAAACACGGCTAACTACGAACGCTAAGTTGATTCTGCCATTTTATTGACGAGCATTTCTCGCACTTTAGATTTGAACGAAATCCGGTTTTCGGCACTCCTGATTTCGGAAGGAAGAGCGTTCCAAAGAAGAACAGATTGAACAAAGAACGATGATTGTACAAAATTAGTATTAAAAGGGGGGCACTGAAGCAAAAGGTTATTACTAGAATGGGGAACTCTATCATGGTTGGAGCTAAGATACTGAAAATGAGGAGTTAAATAAGATGGAGGATTAGGAGACATCAAGATAGAGTAAAAAGTAGTGAGTGCACGTAGACTACGGCGCTGACGAATGGGTAACCAGTTGAGTTGAGAGCGATATGTAGACACATGATCATACTTTCGAAGATTAAAAATGAATCGAATGCAGTTATTAAGAAGACGGTCATATTTGTTCAAGAGTTCTGCATTCAGGTCAAAATAACACACATCATCATAGTCAACAATGGGAAAAATTAAGGTCTGCACAACAATCGTCTTGGTCCTGGACGGGAGAAAGTTCTTCAGGCGGTAGAAAGAACGCAAAATACCTGTCACTTTCTGACAAACATTTGCCACTTGAGTTTGCCAGCTCAAGGTGGAGTCAATGTGCAGTCCAAGGTCTTTCACGGTATTACTCAGTTTTAAAATAAAACCGTTAAAAATGATCGGTTGTAAAGCTGTGGGATCCACTTTCTTTATCATCCATTGGCTACCTATTATTATAGCCTGACATTTGGATGGGTTAACTTTAAGACCAAACTTGTCAGACTAGTTCTTTATATATTCTAGGTCCCTATTAAGAGATTCAATTGCTGTAGATATACAGTCGACCTTCGCGTGTGAGTACAACTGCAAGTCATCAGCATACAAATGATACACACACTGAAGATTTGGGGTAATGAGATTTATAAATATTGAAAATAACAACGGAGATAGAATACCGCCTTGAGGAACACCAGGATGCAAGTCACACCAACTTGATGAGGACTCGTCAATGCGAACCGACTGCTGGCGGCCTCGAATATAAGATGAGAACTACTCCAAAGCCTCAGATGAGATCATAGAAAGTGAAAGGATTGATAAAAGGATGTCGTGACTGATGGCATTAAAGGCGTTAGAGAAGTCAACCAAAACCAGTACTGTGACTTTAGTTTCCTCCATGCCTGCCCTAATATCACCAGTGACTTTGAGGAACGCGGAAACAGTGCTATGACCTGGCCTGAAACCAGACTGTAATGAGCTTAACAGGTTATTCGAGAAGATAAAATGTGATAGTTGTTTGTGTACACAAGCCTCAAGCACCTTTGATAAAAAGGGAAGAATGGATATAGGTCGGAAGTGATTAGGTAAAGAAGGATTAGAAATTTTTGGGAGTGGTATAATGTAAGCTTTACGCCACAGCAACGGAAAAACTCCAGAATCCAGAGAGAAGTTAATTATATGATCTGAGTTTCGTGCTGGTTCTTCCCAGGACAGAGGTTTTTTTTTTTTTGTGAACCAGTGGTAAATTAAAAAAGTGACTTTCAATAAGTATTTTTATAATCTACATTGAATAAAAAAGTTTCTATTTCTATTTCTATTTCCATGGGAAATAGCAGGGAGGAGATGGTCTATAATATTAATAATCATACGGCGACTGATATTGTACATATATCTACTCGTATTATCTCGTTTTAAATCTCCGAAGCATCGGGAATTAAATATACAATTCGAATAATTAAGTTTAATTCATTGCAGATTATTCTAAACAACAATATATTGGAACGAATTCAGTGTAATACTTATTTCCTTAACCAGTAGATTACATTACTACGGTGAGGACTATAAGGAATATAATTCTCCTTGCTTTCACCTGCAATAACTATTGAATAGTGAAGTCAACGAGTTTTCTAACACTTAACAACATATTTACGAGTAAATTAATATGAAAATCTTAGTCCTAGGTTTAGGCTTATATTAGTAACGTCAGCTTTTTCATTCCATTGCGTCACTTAAGCCTATTCAGTTAGGAACATGCCATTCTATGTTTGGTTGGTGGTTGCAGTTTTAATGCCCTCGCACTCGAGGTTTGAATTCAAATTTTTGGTTGCATCAACAGATTGTTAGAACCACGTGTGACAGCTGTATTGATATATTTCATGTATAATAGAAACTTTAACCATCAAACGTTTCTAATTTATTAAGTTGTAATCGCTAAAACTTTAAATACATATAAGATTTTTTTGTAAAGTAGTTTTATGAAAAATAATGTACTACTAAACAAACCTTGCCATAACGGAATGCAATGGAGTTGTCAATCTAGGAGTTTCTCCAGTTTATATACTTAAATTGGACAAATACAAACAACCAGATCCGGAACGATTATTTGTATGCCAAACGAATACTTGTTGCGTGAGGGATTTGACATGCGGCCCTTAGCGCAACAACTGATGTCTGAATCTGAAATCACGGACTCAGCTTAGTTGACTGATAAAACTGGCTGTAAATTTAATTGATTCAAACTTAAGTTAAAACTTTAGATTTAAATCTTATTAATTCATCTAGTTACCTTTGACCTAACAAGCATTAACGCACCTGCAATTCCCCTGGTGTTGCGGTTGATCATGGGCGGCGGTAGTCACTTAACATCAGGTGAGCCGCATGCTGGTTTGCCCCCTTTTATATAAAAAAGCACACTTGTAGTGACGGAGTAAGAACTCTACCCCATATCTTCCCGTGGGTGTCGTAAGAGGTGGCAGGGAGCAAAAGAATTAGGAGATTCCAATATAAAATAAAATATGATATAAAATAAAAGATTTCCGAGCGTGAAAACTATGACAAGTCTGACAAATATAAATATATGTGAGATAATCTATAGGGGAGACCTTTATTCAACGGTGGACTTTAATAGACTAACGGTAATAAGCAAAATTGTACGAACACACTCAAATCAAACTTTTGTTTGAAGTCGGTTAGACCTTTAAAAAATCTCGTTCAACTAGTCGTGACTAAGTAAATAAAATGTTTTGTGTGTTTATTAGATGACTGTATATTCCTTGCAATGGTTCTTAATGGTCCATTGTGTGAGAAACAATAAGGAAAATATTATAATAATAAAATTAACTGCCACTATGTTAGATTACTGTAATTATGCGTACTTTATGGAAATTTCATATTTATAACTTGAAGGTGATTATTAATACAAAATAGATATTGAATATGTTATTTATCCGTTTTATTGATAATACTAGTCACTCGTCCTGGCTTCACATACGTGGGATCTACCAATGTGGCAATATTTATATTTAATATAATCATCAAAGACCATTAATTCCATCTTATCAAATTTTCGATTTAATAGAAATCTACTAGTTTTACGGATAAAATATAGTACGTAAGGGTAATACGGTTATCCGGTTAATATAGTCACTTTCGTATAACCCAAAAACTACAGCCTTGTTTGCATAGATGGCTTTGCAATAGGATATGAGTAGCTCTTCATATAGGGTAAAAAGGGGGCTGCTTCATCGACGCCATTTTGACAGTTGACATCATAGTATGTATTTTAGTCGATTTTAGTATTGTATAGCGTCATTTTGTTTTTTGAGGTTGATTTTTCGAAGTGTTCATTATTATTATTGCCAGAGATTGCTTTTTTTAATATATTAGTTATAGTATACGACTTTTTGTTTTTGTCTCTGTCTTCCTCCTAGTTTTGATTTTAAAGGGTGGCAAAGCTTAATGTGACCATATAAGCCTCACGTACCTTATTACCCAATTTACTCTTGGTATCTGCTGGTGAAGTTTCAGTACTATCGGCTCAGCAGTTCAACAGATTAGTTTGGAAGGACAGAAATCAGAAAATTTTAAAAAAAATTGTCAGTCATGACTTAATGGCGTACAAATAACTCCCTCAGCTATTTTAATATTACAGCGAGATCCGTCAATTTTATTTGTATGTTAGATAAAGAACATAACATTTCAGTTTATTGTTTTACATATTTATTTGTTTTTATTACGTATGTTTCTTGGAATCCATAGCTTGTGTACAATGTTATTACCCACAATAACAGTTACGAGTTAAATTCCAGGTGCCAGCAATACCGAATTACCAACATTCAGTTTGAAGTACCAACAAAATATTTTATACGTGGTAGAGTCACGCTGCAGCTATATTATGGTTGTAGAATGAATGGGTCGGCTCGACTGAGGAAGCACCATGCTCTCACAGAAAACCAGCGTAAAATAGCAGCTTAGTACTGCTGAGTATTGTATCGTGAATGTAGAGATCCGGAGACCTTTTTTGCTGGAAACGAAGCATTCCATCTTAGTACTCAGGGGTGACAATGCAACTGCATTTTGATTCTTAATCGAAGATAAATGTAGATATCTATGGGACTCAGATCCACTTACCATCAGGTGGACTGTGTGCTCGTTTGTCAACCTTATTCTATATATAAAAAAAAAATGCACGGACCTCGGTAAAGAACTCTTTGTAAGACAAATTACCAGTTTGAAAAAAAATTCGGGGATCTATGAAATGTGTTGATATACCCTAAAGTAATATAGCAAGTTCTTTCCATTTCATTATAGCGGTAACATATTCTTAATGTAGGAAGTTTATGAGCTAGTAATGTGTTACCTGCATAGTTTTAACTTTACTTTTTACTAGTTACAGATAGTAACTAGCTTGAAATTAAATCCGTATTTGCACCAAGGTGCTAATTCACCAAAGTACTTGATTCTGATATTTATAAGGTAGTGAGTCCGAAGAAATAATGAGGTGTAATAATAAGTTAATCGCCACCGACTCTGATAAATAGCGCCTAAGCGCAACGTTATTTCTTGTGCTAGGTTTGAACGTATATTAACTATATACGCGATACCTTCAAACGATATTCATTGCACCTCTTAAGTGACCGAGTGCTAGTGTTGTTAATGTGCCCTAAATCTTTACATTACTGCATATGGATTGGAGATTGAGCAACATCTTTTCCGAACATATCTTAAACAGTTCATGATTTCTTTTACCGCTTATGTTAATAAGCTTATTACAAATACAAACCAAAGATCGTAATCTGGCCGCACAAATTACAATAATTTACAAATTTTTTTAAATTACAATAATCTTACTTTAATTCTTTTAATGTAAATCTATGAATAGATTTTTAGAAAATTTTCATTATACGTAATAAGCAAAATATCCATAAAACTTCTTTAAATAAAACACGTCATGATTGCAAATAAAATAAAGCTATGCTTTATTTACGAAACATTATAAAAATCACAGCATGGGCTAGTTAGTTTATAGTTACTTATTAAAGTCGATAGACATATTTTCGTGTGTGTTTTGACAAGTTCAACAAATAAGCCTCGTCTAAACTTAATATATTATATATTATTGTATTGTACATAATATATTTACATAATGTTATGTAAAACCTCCGCACCGTTCATCACTGACACACACTGAGTGACGTTTTATTTACACGCAGTAGGGCGCCCGTGCAATAATTAATATTACAATGGCGTAATGTGAACGTCTAAGACTAAGTAACTTCGAGTAAAGAGGTACAGCTAGATTATAAATGAGGTGTCAATTAAACATAAATAATTTTAATGAAAATTACTTTTAATGATTTTTGCCAGCTTTACTATTTGAATTAACAGATTGGCTTTTAATTTATCATTCAAATATGTTATAATATTATATTTCCCATTAATGCTTATCTAAGGGAGGGGTTAGTAGACTTCTACCACCTGCCTCCCAGTTGGTGCTAAACGAGCGACAAGCCGAAAGTAGCAGTGTAAAATATACCATAGTTTCGCACCATGAGGCAACAAAGAAAAGAAACGGCTCCGAGCTCCCGACGCCCCTTTAATGGAGCAGGGGTGCGTGGAATCTCTTGGGGGAAAACCAGCGACGAGGTTCACCACCCGTCTCGTTCTGTCTCCCGAAGGGGCGAAAAGTGGATTTCAGAAGCCCGTCTGACTACGCTGAATGTATGTGGAGCAATGAATGATAAAATAAAATAAAATAAAGTATGCGATACGATGTACAACACGTACGAATTAACTTGAGACTCCGCTAGAATGCGACCCCCTTCCCGATTCCCCGCACCGCGTCCCACGCTGGCCGTGCGCGCTCAGTACCGATAGCATTTTTGTTATGGATACGCGTCTCGACTCTAGTTCGATATTTTTGATAATTGTTTGTTGTTTGGTTTGGATTTTTGTTTGTTTTTGTTATACTTGAACGTTATTTTATCTGTTTGTTGTTAATTGCGTTGTTTTATTGTTAAGTTTGGACGTTGTGTTGTACCGTTTTCTTGTGATGCTGAGGAGTTACTCCACCTTTTTTATTTTTAAAAAAAGATGGGAGGAAAGACAATACATAGCCAAGCACGGACACTTGCTCTAAAAGTTTTAAAATTTTTCGAAGATGAAAAATCAAATAAAAAGTTTCTTATTCCTGTGGACCAAGCTTTAAAGACGGCTTGTGCAGCAACAGGCATATCAAAGGCAACACTACTAAGAATGAAAATCGAGGCGAAAAAAGTTCAGTCAATTTCTCAAGACCAAATTGATGATGTCACAGTAGTATCGGAACCATGTACTTCCCAAGCAAGACCAGAACTTAAACTATCAACTCCAGGAAAAAAAAGGAAACAGAGCTCAAAAAAAATTGAACTCGACAATTTTGATCTGTGTGCTCTAAGAAACCTTGTCAACAGTTTCTATACAGTACGGAAAGAAATTCCAACATTGAAAAAGATTTTAACGGCTGCAAAAGCAGATCTAAATTTTCCAGGTACGTACCCATATTTATTGACATTTTTTATATGGATTATATATCATACTTTAGGTCATATCATATACAAGGTGACATTTAATTCAAGCATAATCTTGTTAGAGGTGCTAGAACTGGTAATTTGCAACAATTTTATGTATGGACACCCATATGCAAAAGTGAACCATTTCTGAGATATTTAATTTTAAAATTATTTTTTGAAAAAATATCATGCGTAACTAAAAATTAAAAATAAAATCTTTATTTTACAGGTGAAAAAACCACGTTACAACGAATACTCGTTGACTACTTGGGGTACAAATTTAAAAAATGTAAGAACGCAAGACAAGTATTAATACAAAAGCCAGACATTGCTGCCTGGAGAGCCCGTTATTTACGAAGGAAGAAAGAAAACAATGAACTTAGGGTGGACAAAAAACCCGTAACTTATTTAGACGAAACATGGATTCACTCCCACTATACCGTGCGCAAATACTGGCAAAATAACAATGACGCAAGCATTAGAAAAAATGATAATCCAGGACAGCGGTGGATATTGGTGCACGCTGGCGGTGAAAACGGCTTTATCTCTGGTGCCGAATTGCTTTACAAATGCAAAAGTAATGCCGGGGACTACCATCACGAAATGGATAGTAAAAACTTTAAAAAGTGGTTGACAGAAAAACTAATCCCAAACTTACCTCAAAACAGTCTCGTCGTTATAGACAATGCTCCCTACCACTCAACGCAGTCTGAAAAACCACCCGTGAACTCGTCCCTGAAAGGTGAGATGCAGAGTTGGCTTCAGAAAAACAACATTCCTTTTGATGAAAAAATGACGAAACCGGAACTGTACCATATAATACTGCTCAATAAACCACCGAAAAAATATATAGTGGACGAACTCATGAGGGAGCATGGACACGAGGTATTACGGCTGCCACCCTACCATTGTGATTTGACCCGTATGGAATATATATGGAACTTAATAAAACAAAGGGTGGCAGCTAAAAATGTTAACCAGTTTGAAAGGGAAATAGAGGGTTTGACAAGAGACGCAATACAGTCTATAACGGCTTCTGATTGGAAGAAAGAAATTAACCATATCGAAAGATTAGAAAATGAATACTGGGAGAGTGATAGACTTGAAAAAATCCAACAGAGAGAATTAATTATATCCCTCGGAGGGGAAGAATCCAGCTCAGAGAGTGAAAGTGAGGACGATCCAATGGACGGAATAGAACCGATCGTATACAGTGACAATGAATAATAAATATTATAATAAATTCTTATAAATATTTCTTACTTCTATTCCTTGATTTTACATAGTTTGTGCTGTTCCGCTTATCCAAGATTGATTCACTTTTACCCTAAAGTTGCCTGGGAGAGATTGCTTTTTAGCAATAAGGTCGCCTGTTACGCTTTGTATTTTTATTGTCTACGAATCTGTAACACTTTTTATAGTGCATTAATAAATATAATGTATTATAATAATAATAATATATATAATATAATAATAATAATAATATAGTGTATAATAAATAAATTAATAATATTATAAATGAGAAAGTGTGTATGTTTATTTCTTTGTCCTTCCTTGACGCGTTAACTAAAAATAATATTATATATATATTATAAAAAATAAATATTTAAAATATATAAAAATGGCAACAGTATATCACTTATTACTTCACCCCTTGCCAGAACATTTTATTTTGTTTTTACTAATAATCTCATCCAAATCTCAAAAATTTCAAATAAAAAAATATTACGACGCATTATTTTGCACACCGTACATTGACAATTACGTCATCGGCCCAGGTCTCAAGTTAATTCGTACGAGTTATATGATAGAAGAATAGATGTGTTATGTGTAAATGAGACGAAACGGAAAGGAAAGGATATCACTACACATGGCATGTTTACCGTATACTTGTCTGGTGTAGATTGAACGGGCATGCCAGGGAGTCGGTATCATCCTTTCAGAAACAATGGATCAATATGTTAAAGAGTATGAATATGTAAGCCCGAGAGTGCTGTGGATACGAATGAAAGTGGGCTTAAAGAAGTTGTTTGTTCTAGGGAGCCCCAAACATGTCTAACAAACATGTCTAAGCCTACTTATATCCGAGAGCAGTTCTGGTAGATGGTAAGGATGGTGTTAATGAAATATAAGGGAAATAAAATTTGTGTCATGTTAGGAGATTTTAATGGAGGGGTTGGGGTGAAGGGGCTTGGTTAAGATAGGATATTGAGAACGTTTGGTGATGACAGTTTAAATGAGAATTGTAAAATCCTTCTCACCGTATGCGTGGAAAAGAATATTTTTGTGACGAACACTTTTCTTTGTCAAATGAAAATTCATTCATACTTGGGAAAAAGGTAATGACAGAAGCATGATAGATTTCATAATTGTGGATGAAAAAATACGGAGCAATAGACACAAGGGTTTACCGGGGGTCCAACGTAGGGTCGGATTATTACTTGATATTATGCCGAATTAATGGTTTATTCAGAATGTGTCAAAAAAAGCACGCGAATTCACAATACTGTGTTAGTTACTACTTTAACGTATGGATGTGAACGTTGGGTGTGGCAGAAGAACCAAGAGAGTAGAATAAACGAAGTAGAATTGCGCTCTTTAAGAGGATAGAGTAAGTCAGCTCAAATTCTAATTTCATCCCCACTTGCCCGCGCGTCGTATGCTATGTACCGACATGTTTGTAATCACTAATACTGTAAGTAGAAAGGTCGTTAGACACTTATTTCATTAGGTTTATCATATTTATGCCTGTTTCTTAACGCCAAGCCAGCCGCTTCTTATTTTTATCACGGTTATTTCCCATTTTAATTTTACGTCGTACTGTTGCGTAATGTATATTCTGATCGTAAGCGACACAACCTCCCCGTTCAAAGGCCGAGGCGAAGTGACCGTGCTGCAGGAATCACGCTTCAAAAGGCCAATAGTTTAGGTAATTTCTTTTTACAGTAAAAATAATGGTATTTTAAAAAAAGTAAATAACATAAGCACTGCTTTATAGTTAGTTCAGTTAGTATGCAAAGTTTCACGATCTTATTTAAAGTATTTTATGAATAACAGCGGTTTATTGTTTATTTTGGAGGTAAATTTGGATTTTTTTTCTATCGAGAAAATTTTACGAAATCGTGTTTTCGTCTAACATAATCCTTAACATTAATCCTCAAGTTTACCATATGTTTATTTCAAAATTAATGCTGCAATATTTTCTGCATAACGAAGGATCTTGCTAAGCCATTTGACATTATATTTCCCCTTAAGGATGAGCTTAAGCTGAGTGACAGGGTGAGAAACTGTGTGACAAGAGAATGAGATGATGTTGTGACCAGGATTAAGAAAGTAATGCTTCGGTGGTTTGGTCATGTAGAATAATTGATTGAGGAACAAAGCAAATTTATGTTGCAGAAGTGCAGGGCAGAGGGACGTCTTAGGCGAAAGTTTATAGACCAAATTAGCGATACATAGAAAATGGGCAAAATTATGAGTACCCTTAACCGATGAGCAGGTGTGAGTGTTTATGCTTATATTATTCTAATCTAAATTTTATAAAGGTAACCTACCTAAACGATAAGTGCATTTCAGAAAGTGTGCACAGTAATAAATATTCCTCCCTTGGTTCTTTCTTAATGCGTACAGGAAAGTAGTGGAATAATTTGCCTGCTTATCATTCGTGCAACTGCAAACTGTCGAACAAAGTGCATGGCAAGAAGGGCGAATAGGCTTTTTTTACAAGAAAACAGGGCGTTTACCATCTAGGGATTAATCTCCACTTACCAACAGGTTAGACAGAAGTCAAGTATTGGCTTATTATAACTAAAAAAAAAGTAACGTTACAATCCAAAACGTTGGGTTGCTGGATGCCGACCTTCTCTACCATGTAGTGACGGTGTAACAATATCCACTACTCCATTTCATCCCGTGGGTGTCGTAAGACGCGACTGAGGGCAATTGAAACATGTAATGGGCGCCAACATCTTCCTGATCACAACTCATAATTATAATAAACTGTGGTTGACAACCCGCTCGCCGAGCGTGTCTACTATAGCAAAATCCCTATGAGGCAATATATGGGGAAGCCTCTATTCAGCAGTGGACTTTTACATGCTGTGATAGATGGATGGACTTTCCATAATTTCTGGGAGGGACCCTATGTTATGGATTCCTAATATATTATGAACTTCGGAATAAATGAGTTAAGAAAAATATGTCACAAACTACAGAGTCCATGAAGTAAGCTATAGGAGTGTGGAAATTGTATTTTAAAATAATAATAATAATGTCCTCCAGACCGAATTTCGGCCACGGCTGCCTGCCTCAGCGGAGACTAGCCATCGGCGCAGGACAGGATTATAGTGTCCAAGTGTATGCGCAAGCACAGGTGCACTATCTATTCCCTCACTTTCATAATCCGATGGGACGGTAAACCGACGGGACCGGAGAGAGATCAGGCGCAGGACCAACGGCTTTACGTGCTATCCAAGGCACGGCGGTAAGACACCGCCAACTTTCTGACTCCGGGCAGCTACTGAGAATGTCTTGACAGAAAAACTCAATAATTGATTGTTGGCTCAACCCGGGATTCGAATCCAGGACCTAAAGATCAGTAGTTGAACTACTACAACCACTAGACCAACGAGGCAGTCATTTTTAATATTGGAGTGACAAATAAGCCGACGGCCCAATACACCACAGTGATATGCCCAATTTAACTATTTTTAAAATTAATAATACAGTTTAGTGGATGTCTGTTTTGAACTTTAATTTTCTGTTTATGCAAATTCTATTTATAAAAGGTCACAATTAAAAACCTTGAAATAGTTTTTTTTAATATTTCAAAGCAGCAATAACAAGAAACTGAGGAACCCAAGCATCTCTACTGTAACCGGTAATGGCAGGTCGTGGGAAACAATGGCTCAATCATAATAATGGGCGCACCTGTCGACTCATCGCTCGCACTCGATTGGTTCTAAATTATCAATTTGATAGTTACGAGTATGCTGGAGTTTGTTAGCAGTTAAGTGGCCGCCAGTAACTATTAAACCCTATTAAAAGTCAAGATCGAAAAGAATTCCGATGATTATATAACTCATGTCGTATACACTTTTGTAGAAGTGTAGTTTTAATTAATTTTCTCGTAAGTTTGTTAATTCCATGTTTTCGGAGCATATTGGCTTAAAACATAACTTGATTAACACGCTGTACATGCGTATATGTATATGTTTTTAAATAATTTTACTGGGTGTCGGTATTTATAGATGTGCAATTTATGTTTGAGAAACGTACCCACGACTCAGCAAAAATTCACAAAGGAGATATAATTATCTTTAGGTACAATTATCTTTCCAATGAGATCTCTGCACTACTCTAAGGTGGATTGGTAGATAATATAAGTCCGCCTATATACATCTAATCTGTATATGAAGTTAAATAAATTAAAAAAATCTCCGATATGATGAAAGTTATTGGTTCCACACTGCACTGCACTGCTGTCTACGTGTATTTAGCGCATTCCATAAAAGCAGGATATAAACAGCAATGGACCGAGAGAGAGTGATAAAGAAAAAGAAGATATTTCAATTATCTGTATAATAGATGACGCGTCTGCTAGTAACCGGGTAATATTGGAACCATTTGAGTCAGGATCCAGGATCGCAAGTGCTTCGATTCGAAATAGTTCCTACATGATTTTTTATTTTCCCATCGTGTATAATAAACTACTATTATCAATTTCATTGGTGTCGGTGGGGATTGAACTCGGTTCATATGTCGTTAAATTTTAAACTGATCAAAAAATTAGTCTCAAATTAATTAAAAAATTTAATTTTAAATTATTTTTTTATTTTAAATCCAAAAAATATTAATAGCTAGATAAGTTACAAACATATCAAAATTATGTACAGAATATAAACCGTACCAGAGTACTTTTACAGGTTAAATTTCTCGTTAAACTCGTTAAAATCACCTGTTTTAGTTTTTAATCACTCGTAGCTACAGCACAATATCTTGGTTTTTATAACCGCTATAGTTGTTAAAATCAAGCGTTTAGTGTCAGTCGTCTCTAGATCTTTATTTGTGCTGTAAAGGGTGAAACTCTCGAGGTTAAGTAATTAATGAAAGTTAGAACCGATTTTTGTTGAAACATGATTCGGACTAAAAAAATATTTGCGCAAGTCATCCGAATACCCAAGATTTAACTTTTTGACGCGGTTATTGATCGGATATTTGATTTACAGAACAGTTCAGATGTTTGTATAACAAAATAAAGTAATAAAATTTCACGGAATAAACGTAGGAATGCCTGACTAAAATTAACACATCTTTGTTATGTTTGTTGAAAGTATAATGCAAATTATTAGAAACGTTACCCACATGTTTATTACATGAATTTACATATCCATAATTTTTATAGAATAAGGGTGACAAATAAGCACATAGTCCACCTGATGGTAAGTGAATGCTATGGCCCATAGACATCTACCTCAATCATCATTTTTTTAATTTTATTAAGATAAACGTTTTTACAAACCTTTATATAGGTTATATGTGGGGTGCAAAAACATTTAATTTTTAATTTTAACAGTTTAGCTTGGCAAATTAAAGTTTAAAATAGCATGCTCTTTCCCACTCCCTCCTGAATTACAATTGCGGGACCCTTACCAAACACATGTCGACAAGCAATTAATTTGTTATATTATTTATGACAGTACTTTATGCTTGATTCAACTTAACAATGATACTTACTAGTGTAAACAAAGTTCATGCGATGCAGTTATACAGCTATATTATATACTTGAGTTCAACTTCTTAGAAGTACTTTTTCAGAAATCCTTACAATACGCGACATTCAATTAATTAGTGAGACAAAGACAGAAGCACTCTCTATTCCTTCACTCTCATAGTCTAATGGGACGGTATTCCGACACGACCAGAGAGAAATCAGGCGATGGATCAACGGCTTTATGTGCTTTTCAAGGTACGCTGACAATTTCTTGACAGAAAACCTCAATAACTGATTTGGCCTGACCCGGGATTCAAACCCAGTCTCACAATCAGCAATCGCGCTTACGATCCTTAGACCACCGAGGCAGTCGAAACAGATAATGTGTGTGAGATTGAATCTTCTAGTTATTAAATGTGGTACTTTCAACCGTAGAGCCGTGGTAACTCATATGGTTAACACTCGCTGTAAATATAACAGAACGCGAGTAACCCGGGTTCGCTCCCCGCCGGCACCAATGAAATTGTTAATTGCAATTTTAAGTGCTGATTTTTCACGTACTCGACGGTGAAGGAAAACATCGTGAGGAAACCTGCATGTCTGAGGAATAAAAAAATACACATGTGAGGTTCGCCAATACGCGTTGGGGCAGCGCGGCGGACACTTACTTGCCCTAAAACCCTCTCGGAATGTGGAGTGGCCGGCCAGGGTGTGAAGAGGCCTGTGCCCAGCAGTGGGACGTATATAGGCTGTAACTTTACTTTACATTTTACTTTACATTCAACGGTACACAGATTGAGACTGAAATGTAAGCTTTCGATTACTAAGACCGATTTTAAAGCCTAGCATAATTACGATGGTTATCCTGCCATTTGAAAGTAGCTAGAAAAAAATTATTAGGATATTTTCCAAAACCTATTTCAAAGTCACATATTTTATTCAAACTATTTTAGTTTCTTCTAGAAATTTTAAATATACGTAAAGTGTTTCAGGTTACACGGTAAAAAGGGCTCGTAAAACAAGTGTATTATAGTTATGAGGGTATTATTACTCAATTCGAAAGACAAGTGATAAAAATGGATTGATATTGAGCCACGGTAACAAACGACAACCGTCAGATGACAATGCGTAGGCGTAAAGGAGGCCGCATCGGCGTTTTAAATCCATTTGCCGCAAAGGCGTAAAAACTATCAGTTGTAATGTGATACGTCGTCCAATGATATATACGTAACGAAATGTGACTGATAAAGTCTACAAAATGAAATGACGAATAGTTGGTCAGTTACCGAATGGCTTACAGTAGATTGGTCTTAAGTTATTTATTTTGTTAGCAAGCCTGTTTTTGGTGGTAGTTTAAGAAATTAGCCCTCGCTGTAAATTCCACAGTACGCAAGCAACCTGAGGGTTTGATGCCCGCCGGAGCCAATGAAATTGTTAATTGCAATTTTAAGTGCTGATTTCATTGTGCTCGGCGGTGAATGAAAACATTGATAGGAAAACTGAATGTCTGAGCAATAAAGAAAAATATTTCGAAGACATGTGAAGTCTGCTAACACGTATTGAGGCAGCGAGGCGGACACTTCCTTGCCCTAAAGTTCTTTCAGAAGTGAGAGGAGGCCTGTGCCCCGCACTGTGACGTACGAGTATATATACTGTAACTTTGTTTACTTTTATTTTTTGTGATTTCTCTATTGGGATTTGCCTTTGAAACATTTTAGTTGTTTTTAAACATAAACATTGTAATTTACACTAAATAAATACAAATGTAAGTTCTACTGCTAGGTAGGGAGCACGAGTCGTGTTCGCACGTCAAGTGTGACAATTAAGGAAGTGATTTGTTAAACCAGCTTATAGAAAAACAATAAAAAAGAGCCACAGCTAAGACAGTATATCGAAGAATTACGAGTAAATTTCTGATTTTGAAAGCTATTATGTGAAAATATGAGATTTTATTAAAAGTTAAATTATTTTATCATTTTGATTGGTTAAAGAAATACACAAGTTCAAGGTGACAAACAGAATTTCGTTTAAATCTTTTTACCCTGACATATATACCGACACCCTCTGGGATATAAGTTATTTCTTAATTTTATATGAGATCACACTTGAAGTAAAATCTTTTTAATAAAAGAGGATCATTTAAATCGGTGCAACCGTTTCCGACAAATCGGAGAAAACACCTTCCTTGAACCTTCTTGTTTTTTTTTAATCTCAGTTAATAACTGCATAATATATTTCATTTAGTGAAAGAAATATCGGTTGAGTGGTGTTAACTCGAGAGAATCGTACGACGACTGTAAGAAATTCCATAAAGATCTCATGGTTACAAACATGGCGAACGCAATTCCTCCTGATAAAGTTAACGGCATTATATACACAGTAGTGACCGATTACCGATTGATACATAATGACAAGATATAAAGCAATTACCGGTAAGAAAATCCGTCGCCCCATTTCTCCTGGGTGTCGCAAGGCATCCGATAGATGGCGGTGTATAGACATCTCGTTTACGATACGTAAAATACCCAGACCGGCTACGGGCATCAGCATTGCTAGACTCTGGTACTGTGAATTCTGCTTACAACGAGGGGGGGGGGGGGGAGGGGGAATAAAATGCTAGATATAAAACCACCAGTAGATATTTACACACTAATAAAGAAAATGAAATATATTATAGTCAAGTGAAATTAAAGCTCAACCTTTGCTTACTTTACATGTTTTCGAGTTATTGCATCCCCACGATGTATTCCTTCACCACCGAACACGTATTAAATCAGCTTATACAATGATTGCAGTTAACACTTAAGTGATGTCTTATTTTTGAACAAATATGAAAGAAATTGAATTCAGGTAAGAAATACTCAAAATTTACATTTCAAATTCAAAAGCAATCATATGCATTAATAAAATAAATAGAATTAAAAATCTTACCTGTCCTGTGTTTTTGTACGTAGTAAAACCATGCTGCAGCTATATTATGGTAGTAGCATGAATGGGTCGGCTCGACCGGGGCAGGACCACGCTCTCACATTCTATTACTTTTTCTACTATTCTATTCTATTCTAAATAACAGCTTATGCCAATATATGCTGCTGTGTTTCATATCTTGAGTGAAGAGAACCGGAGACACTTTTTAGTGAATACTAGGCATTCCGTCGTAGTCCTCGGGGTCCAAATCGAGAATAAATGTAGATGTCTATGGGCCACAGTATCCACTTACATAAACTTCGTAATGAGGATATCTTAGGTAGAACCACAGTAACCAACACAACGCGACGGATCAAGAAGCTGAAATGGCAATGAGTCAGTCATGTAGCACTAAAAACAAGCAATGTGGAAGAAAGGTTCTCGAATGGTACCCTCGTACCGGTATGCGAAGTGTGGGGCGGGCGTCTTCCCACTGGATGGAGTAACGACCTGGTAAGACATGCGGGAAGTCGATGGATGCAGGTGGCTCAGGACCGTGTTTGTGGCATACTTTGAGGGAGGCCTATGTTCAGCAGTGGACTGTGACTGTAATAATTAAGATAATGATGATGATGATTAGTCTTAGATAAATCTTTATTTGTTTGTTACCAGAGCTTTTGTATGGTGTTTAGGTTCTCCCAAAAAATTTATCGTTAAATATTTCAAGAGTAGCATATGCCTAAATGTTACAGGTTTACAGTTTTTTCGAAGCTCTTATCGACTCTCCTACATCACGAGTCGAATGGATACTTTAATGCGAGCACTGATGAACAAGGAAGCCTGGGTTGAAAGCAAATTGTCGGATCATTTACAATGATAACGGTCGCTCGGCAGCCACCTGTTCATAAACAAGGCAATTTCGAGAATTTGCTTTCCATCTCAAATTGTTTTCTAGTTGGTGGTCTTGTTACGGTAATGCGGTTTCATCGCTATTCTTGAGGGATATAATTTACTTACTATAATCTTTGATTACTATTTACTTGGATTAAGTAATTATTATTCCTATAACTGTCTCTTTTTATTGACATTTAGTAAGAAGAAAGAGCGACTTTAAGAATTTCTTAAATTGACTACAATTTTTGTGAGTGTGACCGCAAATGTCTTAATAGTATTTTATTTATTATACCGGAATCATTGTGACAACTGCCATTTTAAGTGTTTATACTATATCCAGTTAAGGTTTGAACAAGTTTATTTTTTTTGACGTTTTGAGTGCTTAGCGGCATCCAAAGCCGCGGAGGCGTAATTTTATAATACGATACAATACTCTTTTTTGCATACCTTGTTGGCTTTCACCACTAAGTGAATTATTTTTTTTTATCTTATGAACTTTACCATATTTTACTAACATCTAAATAAAAAACAAGCAAAGTTCTAGGAGAAATGAGTATAATATATATTTATGTGCAGTTCCTTGAAGAATAATATTATTTCTAAATTGGAATCCATCCGTGAAATGAAATATCTGGCTAAATTAAAAGTCTGTCCAACACAAAAATATATTCTCACTAGCTAACGTGTGTGTAAGTGGGTAAAATACGATTACCTATATACTTATTTCCTTCATACGTCACAGAGCCTTTCACTACGCACACTTACTATATCCTTTCGAACCTGTAAATGAAGAATCAGTTATAAACTCACATTCTATTTAGCTGTATAACGTTACACCTTGCGGTACCGTCACCACTAAGTTATGACCCCTAATAAAGTGTGTTTTATATCTTTAAAAGAGGTCAAGATACGCCAGTATTAAGCCAGATTACCACACAGTGATGATCCATCATTACCTTCAACATTGTTTTAGGTTAGAGTCAATGTGGAAACTTATTAGACACAGTGGATACTTGGTTTTATAAATGTATAAACCTTTATGAAGTTTACGCCGTTAGATATGTAATGTGTTGATGATCAGGATATCGTTTTACTTCATTGTTGAGCTGAATAAAATTGAATTTTAACTTAACCTGTATGGCAAAAATAACACTATTATTATTATTTTTTTCAAATAGTGTTACTTCGTTTTTTCTATTTTATTTCTTAAATGTATGCGAACACTAAATACAATTTTTTTTAGATAACTGGATGACTGAGGTGTGGTGCCATAATGTAACATTAAGACATGTAATATTAGGGCACCATATTTCAGCCATATCTAACAAGGGCAGTTTTCAGGGTCTAATTATTAACTGTAGTCCGATCTACTCAGAATGAGTTCACTGTGTGTCTTGCCTGGCAGCACATATACAGCAGTCCCCCGCCGTTCATACTATTTTCGATCGATGATACACCACATACATCGATCGATGATACACGCAGCATTCACTTACCATCAGGTGGACTGTGTGCTCGTTTGTCACCCTTATTCTATGAAAAAATAATAGAGAATTATTATTATTTCAAGCTGTGAGGCATTCCATCTTGTCCCCATAGGTGATGAAATTTGATAACTGAAGATGAGTAATAAATTTATTCTTCTAAATTATTTTTCAAGCAGTAAAAAGAGTCTCACAGCATGTTTCAATATATTATATTAAATTTATAACGTTGGAGTCGTTGGCAAAATAACTCAATCGACGCATCGATTGTCGAAAACCGATGTTGTCTTTACAAAACTGACCATATTTTATATATTTATATCCACTTTTTTACTTTAAATTGAACGGAATTCTATTATAATGTTATTTTTGACTTTTAATATAACGCAATCAACATACTTTACAATATAATATAAAAATATCGCCTTCCGTCGCGTCACTTGACTAAGAAACAAGTTGTACTGTGGGTGTGGGGGCAGTGTTATCGTATCAGTTCCGTAACAAATTGATTTGTAATTTACTACAAAATTGTACTTGAGTATATATGTCTGTGCCCGACTCACTTTCAGTCGTTTTTATAGATATTTATCAATATACCTACGCGTTTTATTAAACACAGTAGGAAACTACTCAATTGACATGAGAACTGTAATTTATAGTAGACAGTTTAAACAAAAAAGTAACGAAGTATTTTATACGATCAATTCATCATAATTGATTTCGTTATTGTAATTTACAATTTTATAAAAGCCATTTGGGAGTAAATATACGCAATAAGTGTCTATATTAATGTCAATCGTTAACTTAACGCTAACTGCCGCACAAAAAAATTAATGGAGAAATATTGGCTTGATCTACATATATATATACGAATATAATACAATTTTATAATCTACATTTCACCCTCTTCCAAACTTCGTATTCTGAAATATTGCAGATGTATTAGCAACCGAAGAAGGGCAAGCACACAATATACGATGGTAAGTGGATGCTGTGGCCCATAGACACCTACATCTATCTTTGAATAGAACCATTATTAGAGCCACGCTGCAGCCATATTAGTTGTATAGTTGTACCACGAATGGGTCAGCTCGACTGGGGTAGGACTCTGCTCTCACAGAATACCAGCTTAAATTGGCCCTCTTTACTGGAAACGAGGCATTACTTCTTAGTCCTCAGGGGTGACAACGCATCTGCATTTTAATTCTTAATCGAGGATAGATGTAGATGTCCATGGGCCACAGCATCCACTTTCCATCTGGTGGATTATATGCTCGTTTGTCCAAAAAATAAAGATCGGAAAGAGTAGTAGCAGTGCAATAAGTATAAAGTTATAATATAAACAGAACCTTGATAACTTACACTTCGACAACGTAATTACTTCTATAAATTCATAAAAATTTGTGTTCCCTTCCTCTTGAAGTCCAAAACCTCTTTTACTTAAAATACAAATTCTCTTTAACTTAAACGAATAATTTGGACATCGCACTTCAATAACTCGAAGTTGTAACGAAGATGACCTTTGGAACTTCAATCATGTATCAATGAGTCATTTTAAATGAATGTGCAAACGACAAAGGTTCCCTGTAGACCATTGTTATTGGTTACACGGGTTTATCAAATGGCTTCAAATGTAAACAATACACTATATCTAAGTACAGTAACTTATTTGTATCATTAGCTTTTTTGTAGAGATTTTTACGATCTATTATAGAGCAATGCAGTAACACAGAGGATGATATTTTCTCTTCTTCATTTAATATTGAAAATAAAATTCTTACAGAAAGTGTGAACAGTTTGAAACAAAAAAGTACCGACGTTTTTTATGTAGAATAAAATAAACTTGAATAAATTTATCTTTCAACCTAAAATAAAGTACATATACATATATATTAATGTTTAAAGTTTCATTTGCATTTAACGTAGCTCGTCTATCTATGTATATAATTCCTAAACAAAGCTCATAAACGAACCTCTGTGAGTACAAACATAAAGACTCCTTAACTAAACCCTAAGTAAGTAAAAACCTCAATAACTCAAATTATTTAACGTTTCCCTTGGTCTTTATCTTTTTGAGGTTCTACTGTATTTGAAACATTGTCAAAAGATTATGTCAAAACTGCCCACATTAATTACAACAGAAAGGTAAAAATATGATTGTTGCTGTTTCTATGTGCACAATTATTTCTCTTCCTATTTGATAACTTTTCATTTGAGTAATAGAGAAGTGACGAGCATTAATGTATGTAACAAGATATGTTCGAGGCTAGTTAACCGATTTAGCTGTTTTTATTTTCTAACAGAATATACTTTTACAGTCATGTCATATAAATTTCAACCATATCCGATGACATTTGAAGTCAGTTTTTGTGTATTTTTTTAAATAATCAAATTATTATGTACAGTGAGTGTCAGGAACCTGCGGGTTCCGTCACTATGGCTTTTATCATCTACCACAAATTACTTTCATTGTACTTATCAGCAGCCCTGGAGACTAGTATTAAGCCTCACTGCCCACCCAGTGAACCTGGTGGCAGTGAGGCTGGTTCTACCTGCCTAACATACAAAATAACGTGTCCCTATTTTGGATTGGTATTTTGTGAAAATTCTAACTGTGAACTTCTATATTAAGAGAAAATATTTTCAAGAAGAAGGAGGCCTGGCTAACGGAGCTGACAACTGATGGGCAAATACAACGAAAATCGTTAAAATATAGCTTTCATTATAATTTCTAGGCATGTGTGCGTAAGTGTGTGAGTATATGTGAGTATGGCGTTCAAATAAAATATCAAACAATAGGAAAAAAAAATTACAACTCGGACTTAGGTCAGAGATCAGTGAAAACACGGAGAAAAAAATTGTCATCGGTTTATCTCGCCGAGATAAAGATCAGATGACACTCAAGAAAGACGAATGCCTCTTTATAATCGATACATCGATGTATCGGTTTCTACTTGTATACATTCAAAGATCGATGTTAACGGCTTTTTAATTGACAAGGGAACGTCGGAATAATTCGAATTGATATTTATATAAATATAACTTTTCTCTCGATCTTCTTTTCACCGATTATATTATAATATGCAGTCCAAAACTACACTTTCGTTTTTTTTTTTTTGCATTCCCGCATCGCGTATAATAATTAATTAATATTATTTTGTGACACACAGGATATAAAATATTATCTAGTTACAAAGAAGTCAACATGTTTCAGTCGGAAACTAAGATTAAAACAAAAGTAGTAAGATACTGCTTTTTAAAATAGACGTAGTCGACAACATACGTTAGGGCTACTTACTTACCTTACTTATAACATTCGAGTACCTTACCTTATTTATAACATTCGAGTAAAAAGTATATAAGTTTTTCATATAACATTTATACGTAATATTATACTTATAGAAAACAATTAATCATTACGTGATTCTTATTTGTTTTAATTTTATTCTAGTATATGATTTAACATTTATAAATTTCATACAATATTACCGATTATACTATTAAAGACCGTTTGAGATCAGATTCTTTTGCCATCCGGTGCTCATTCCGATACGATAGTAGACTTGGAGAAAATTAACATTTTTGACATTGAAAATTGTAATTTTTTACGACTAAGAACCAACACTATATTTAATTTCATATGGTCAACATTGGTCTAAACGTGTCAATTACATTTTATTGAAATTCGTTCGAAACTCGTTTACATCCATGTTGTCTGTTAAACTGGGGTAAGGGAAACATTAAGCGTGTAGATTAAAAAAAAGCAGCGAAAGGAAGTAATCAATTTGACTGAACAATTTCATATATCGATTCTATGAGAACCGTGTTAATAATATGATGATTGTAAGCATTTATCAACAGTATCGGATCCATTGAAACCCGCTTTCTTAAGTTACACATTCGGCTTATGTCTCACGCTCTAAATGTATTCAATAAACTTTAGTGGGACCGAATTACGATGTCAAATACGTGTCGCCTTATGTTTTATACCCGTTAATCCCGACAAGCTTCCGTCTGTTATAAAAGAATTGATAGTAACAAACAAGAACTCGAAGCTTTGTACAAAAAGGCAGGTTAATTTGTATTGTATTTGTTAGATTTACTGTGTAATTAGTGCAGCTTGGTTTAAGTCATAAAAATATGCGTACATATTCGATTGTTCTTTTTATTTTGAAAAATAAAACCAAAAGTCAAAAAATTTAAACTATATGATATTTTCAAGTACAAAAAAGATTATCATTACTTAAAACTTGAAATACAAATTTTGTCACGCCGCACTAAGATGGATTACTTCAATATCAGTACAAAGGGTCTTCGGTTCTCTACACTTACGAGATAATACAAAACACAACATCAACTGCTGTTTCATACTGGTATTCTGTGAGAGCGTGGTTTTAACTTGATCGGGGCGACCCATTCGTGCTGAGCTAAGAGCTGAGCCTCGTAGCTGCACCGTGGTTTTCCCTTGTCAACTTTTCTATGTGGTTTCTGTGCAATAAATGAATATTTAAAGTTATATTAAATGACAGCATAACTAAATTAAATAATCCAACATAACTAAATTCTTTTGTTTGTTAAATTCCTTATTTGTTGACTGACGCTTTCGATTACGAGACCAAAGAGGCAGTCAAACACATTTCAACATATTATGCTGGTTTAGCGACAAATAAGAAAATCAAAAAAGAGTTGAATTATAAATTATATTTATGTTTATTTTGAAAAAGTTCGCAATTCGTTCGGAGTAGACCTTATCGCGTCGCTTACTGGAAAGGTAATAAAAATATTTAAAAAAAATCTCAACATAAAACCGGTACTCTAGGTCAGTAATGGGGACTTTGCGTTCACCGACACGTCTAGTTTTTCAATAAACGTTACTGTTTTATAGAAACGAGGGTAACAAAAGTGTACAGTTCACCTGATGGATGATGGATGTTTTGAACGGATGGACAATGGATCAAAATGAGAGTGCGTTGCTGACCTTAAGAAAAAGTTAAAGCTTCATCCTATATACTGTCCCACTGCTGGGCACAGGCCTCCTCTCATTTCTGTAAGGGTTTTAGGGCAAGGAAATATCCACCGTGCTGCCCCAATGCGTGTTAGCGAACTTCACATGTCATCGAAATATTTTTTAATTTTTATTCTCAGACACGCAGGTTTCTTCACAATGTTTTCCTTCATCGCCAAGCACGTGGTAAATCAGCACTTTAAATTACAACTAACAATTTCATAGTAGCCGGTAGTTGTTGGGAGCACTATGCTCGAAGTTGTTGACGAGTATGTTTACCTGGGACAAATAGTCCGACTACGTAAGTCCAACTTCGAGCGAGAGGTCAATCGGTGGATTCAACTCGGCTGGGCAGCGTTCGGGAAATTACGACACATCTTCTCGTCAGTAATACCTCAATCTCTGAAAACTAGATTGTACAACCAGTGCGTGCTGGGAGTGATAACTTACGGATCTGAGACGTAGTCCTTCACTACTGGCCGTATAAGGACGCTCAAAGTCGCTCAGCGGGCTATGAAGAGGGCTATGCTTGGAGTTTCTCTGCGTGATAAACTCAGAAATAAGGATAAAGGAGGTAAAACCAGATTGACCGACGTAGCCCAACGGATTAGTAAGCTGAAGTGGCAATGGGCCGGCCATATAGCTCGAAGAACCGACAACCGATGGCGAAGAAAGGTTCTCGAGTGGCAGACTCGTACTGGTAGGCGTAGTGTAGGGCGACCCCCCACTAGATGAAGTGACAACCTGGTAAGATATGCAGGAAGTCGATGGATGCAGGTGGCTCAGGATCGTGCTTTGTGGCATTACTTGGGCGAGGCCTATGTTCAGCAGTGGACTTGTGAAGGGCTGTAATGATGATGATAACAATTTCATTGGTGCGGGCTCGCGTACTGTGAAATTTAAGCAAGCGCTAACCATCCGAGCTACCACCACCCAGCACCATACCCCTATATATACCATCTAGCACTCCTGAGAACTTAGATGCAATTGTGCCTCAATACCGTATACGTAAGTAACTATATAGTTAACCGTTTAAGGACGGTGTAAGAATATCCACTACCCCATATGGTCACGTGGGTATCGTAAGAGGCGACAGAGGGACACAGAAGGGAGATGGGCAGCTGTGTCTTCGTGACAACAACCCAAAACATTAAAAAAACTGCATTTTCAAACCCCATTGCCCATCATGGCAACTATGGCGAAATACCACCTTTGACTCAATCAATGGAGGAGGTATATGTTCAGCAGTGGAGTTATTGGCTGAAATGGAATGAAAATGAACTAGTAAAAAGTTCGAACTAGTAGTAAGTTCTCTTAGCTCACCACATAAAGGACTGCAGCCTAATGATGATATCTTACATTGATACTGTGTACGGGCATGACTTTGCAGCGTGGTTCTACCACGTAAAATGCTTGTCACCTGACGCATCCTGTAAAGGGTATATGGCATGATTGGATTCAGAAGATTGATGATGTTTGAGTTACTTATAATTAAATTGTATATAGAATTAATTATAAATAAATGTATAATTAATTATATTAGCTACTACTAATTTTATTTAACATCATTACTTATTCAATTTAATATGCTATGGCGGGTTTAGAGAAGTCACTGCAGAAATATAATTTAAACTGCATACCTTGTTATGTTTAGAATTGCAATAACAAAAAACATTGTAGCGTACCTCACAAAAATAAATCGATTCAATCCATTAATTACAATGATACAACAGAAAATATAATACAAAAACGTAATTACTTATTGATGTAAATTTGAATATTATACTTAGTCCTTACCTTGAACGCAGTTAACTTTATCGGCAGACAATGAACAAAACTTATAAGATAGTAAACAAAAAATGAAATTGACGTTTCGAAATCTCTTTGTTGGCCAGTGTCTAGTTATTGGTTCTTACAAATTGTTCCTGTTATATGGATATTATTTCATACCCCTTTGTTACATCTTACACTCTAAATCGCCCACAGGATGATATGGGATAGTGTATTCTCTTACGGTCCTAATAATGTACATTATTCATGAGTATCTTGATATAAACACCTTGTTTTAATGTCCTCCAGACCGAATTTCTGTCACGGCGGCCAGCCTCAACGGAAACTAGCCATCGACGCAGGACAGGATTATAGTGCCCAAGTGTATGCGCAAGCACATGTGCACTATATATTCCCTTATTCTCATAGTCTGATGGGACGGTAAACCGACACCACCGGAGAGAGATCAGACAC
Source organism: Parnassius smintheus behrii (assembly GCA_036936625.1). Lineage (NCBI taxonomy): Eukaryota > Metazoa > Arthropoda > Insecta > Lepidoptera > Papilionidae > Parnassius > Parnassius smintheus. The sequence continues at coordinate 11,422,022 of JAUPFT010000021.1, read as the reverse complement.
AGGACCAACGGCTTTACGCGCTTTCCGAGACACCGCCAACTTCCTGACTCTGGGCAGCTACCGAGAATTTCTTGACGGAAAAACTCAATAAACTGCTTTTTTTTTACCGGGACCTCATAATTGGCAGTCGTACTAACACACACACACACACACACACATATATATATATATATATATATATATATATATATATATATATATATATATATATATATATATATATATATATATATATATATATATACAAAACTTTCTTCAAATAAAAAAATTTTTTGTCGCCCATGCGATTGGACCTGGTACTGTGGTCCATACACCTACTCACTGTCAATGAAAATTAAAACGTAGGCGTGTTATCTCTTCAGGACTAAGATGGTGTTCGTTGCCTGTTTTGAATCCGGTTAATAACGATAGAAAATGGAGCAAGTTTTAGTGATACTGTTTTATTCATGTAATAGTTTACGTGCGCAATACTTCGCAGATAAAGTCGAATTCATCAATTAGTAGAAGTTACTATTTAGTTTTAACTAGCGATCCACCTCGTCATAACAGCCTACTGGGTCAAGTTGTGAACTTAAACTTTCCTCAAATGCACACAAAAAAAAATTATCAAAACCCGTTGCGTAGTTTAAATGATCTAAACGTACAGATGGCGGGAAGCGACTTTGTTTTATACTATATATATATATATATATATATATATATATATATATATATATATATATATATATATATATATATATATACGATGTAGTTTTATTAATTAAGAAATGGTGAGGAAGAAGGTCTTTAAAGCCACAACTTTGTACTGGCAAGTAGAGTGTGGGATAGCCCCCCACTGGATATACTAAAGACCTGATAGTACATGCAGGAAGATTTTGAATGCAGGTTACTCAGGAACGATCTTTTTGGAATTGTTTGATTCGTTCAAGGTAATAATAATAGTATGTTCAATATAACAGTAACAAATAATGAAGAAGGAAAGAATTTATATATCGTCGTATTAATATAAATACTTTCATAAATCTATGACATATTCTATTTAAATGGTTTACCGATGACATAAAAGTCGCAATAGATACGTGTATGAAAATATGTATTGATTAATTATATAAGAAGATTAAATATGTACCACATTAGCACAATTTTACGAAGCGGCGCATTTTTGTTTCTTCGATTAACACACCTTAACTTTCAAAATAAGCCGCACCTTTTAATTTATTTCAGCTTAAAACCGTTTGGCATACTTTCGTATACCGCACGGGTCTGCCTGCACATTAATAAATGCTTATAGAGCCTTTCTTATTGGACTGTTCGTTTGTACCTTCACCATTCATTGTAAAATCGATCATCCGTTGAACAGTGAGCGTTCGGACAGACGGCAACTGGGATTAAACGGATTAGTATCAATCATAATCACAAATTGGTCGTTGCATCATCGCTACCAGCGTACGGAATTAAGACCTTGTTTTGTATAAAAAACTAAGCCGACACTTTCTTTCGATTGTTAATTGGCGATCGCTCTTTGACTGTGTCGGATAGTAGTACTGAGGTGTCGGACGTTGGCTATTGTGAAATATAAATAGCTTTAGGTTTGATTTCTTGTTTCGTATTCACTAATACGATAGCGCTTTTAAGAACAGTCAGACCGTTTACAAGTCAAACTTCTGTTACGTGTTTGCTGTATTATTTAGTTTATACGTACGTACGTTATATATGTACGGTTATTTTATTATCCGGACATTAGAACTATCAATGTAATATAATATTATCAACATCATCATTATAACAGCCCTACAAAAATCCGGAACATAGACCTCCTCAAAGCACGGTCCCGAGCCACTTGCATCCATTAACTTCCTGTATCTCATACCAGGCCGTCATTTCATCTAGTGTAGAGGGGAGGGGCTACACTTTGCTGAGAGACACGAGGCTGCCACTCAAAAACCTTGCTCTTCCATCAGTTGTCAGTTCTTCGAACTATGTGGCTGAACCATTACACTTCTGGTTACTACGGGGCTAGCTTGTGTTGTTATAAAACATGAATCAAATTTTTAGGCTTTAACTCTTTTGCAGAAGAGGTCATTTTTAGCTTTCAATATAGCGTATCCTCTATTATTACATATTTACAGTTCATGTTGTGAGGTGGAGTTATTTGTGTTCGCAGCAAATGAAATGCAGGAAATAATAAATATCAGATTTTAATATCTGAATTTATCATCACTAACTTTCAATACCTTTCTTCTTCGTCATATAACAACATTGTACTACGCAAGCGTGTCTCGTCACCGCAGAATGGTGCCAATTCAATTAGGCTCCTTTTTTCCGAAATGTATCTTTGAGTTGCGCCGACCGCCTAAGGTTACTGGCTGGTTGTGAATTTCTCCAACTTAAGGTATGGGCACCCCAAAGCAGCTGCAAGGAAGCTAGGTGCGACGATAAGTCATACCAGAACTATTACTAACACTTTATAAAGCGCAAGTCCGGTAATGGCAGGTCCATTGCTGCCATGTAAGGGCTGCTGCTGTGAAATGCCTCCTTGCGGCTTTGGGCTTAATCTAATCGAAACCTGAAAAGGCGTGATAAGTGTTTTTATTTTTTTAATTAATTTTGTTTTTCAGAATACATTTCGGAGACAGTGCTCAGGAATTGTATGGCTTAAATTTACTTGCTCCTTTTCAGCATCGGACAACCAGACACTCGGCTGGTGTCCACCCCTTTATTATCGATATACCACGCATTCAAAGCAGACGGTTTGCTTCACCGTAAAGTAAAATAGTTTGGAAACATATGTCTATTTATCAAATTACAATGTGGCTTCAAGTGTCTTCAAGGCTCTTGTTATGCTAAGTCGCTTTACCATCTTCGGCTGTATTACTTACTATCTTCTTCTTTCTTTATAGAAGAAAGGTGACAAACAGAAAAAAGACGCTCAGTCCACCCGATGGTAAATTTTTTTATAGAACTTTATTCTACTTAAACTTGACAAACGAGCACACAGTCCATCTGATGGTAAGTGGATACTGTGGCCTATAGACATGTTACATTATTACGAATAATTAAGAATCAAAATGCAGATGCGTTGTCACCCCTGAGGACTAAGATGGGATAAAGATACGCTGTAGTAGTAGTAGTGTGTAGCAACAGCTAAAAATAAATGAAAGGAAATACATTACGGAGAATTCTGCAAGCATGAGAAATTAAAAAAAACTCGAGGTAATATCGAGTGCGCCACCATACATTGAATAAGCGCGGCAGTATCGGCATCATCAATGTAGGAAACGTACAGCAGAAAATAAAAACATTTTTTTAATCAAATTTACGGTCATTATTTGACATTATTTTAATAAATAATTCAATGTTTAAAATTATTACAAACGTGTACAACTTTCGAATTCCACAAGTCTGTTCAAATAAAATTCTTTGTTCATAATATTAAATGAGAACAAAGCCAATCGATCTTAACGACCACCAACCCGGAGCATGTTTCTCTATTAAATTCATAGACAGTTTCTTAAATTTATTACGACCATTCGTATTGTTTCAATTAGAAATACCGAATTAAATGAACTTTAGTGACGCCCAAATTGCTATATCTTCGCGTCATAATTTAAAAAAGCTTTCCATTGTATAGACTGTTATTTATTATAAAATATCAATAAACACAAAATACTCCCTAAAGCGATCGATGTGGAGACTTGCGGCACGCCTATATTGTGTTACGGAGACGATCATTTTAGATTTGATTCTAATTTTTTTTATCTATCGTAACTGTACTTGAAATATCTAACACATTTTTTAAGTTTGTTTCAATGCATGTGTTTCTATACCTTTTTTCGACGTTACTCTAAATAGGGTTAATCTTTAGGAATTGCTCCTGTATCATGGAGGCGTTTTAAATCCATAAATTTCATATGGACGGCATCCAGACTTGTGATGGACTGTATAATTATATTGATGATGATGAAGCGTTTAGACCTGACACAATTATTTGTAGGTCATACAAATACTTGTTCCGAGCGTGATTAGATACCGCAGCACACAACACAAAAGCTTAGCCACTGTGCTATCGGTCCTTACTTTACGTTCACTGCTTTTTGCCTTTTTGCTTGACTGATATTGAAGTAAGAAACGTAATTTCAATCTCATATATCTGCTGAATGTCATTGGTTGACTTTATTGTAATAATAATAATTCATGAGTACCTCGTAGGTCTAGTTCGAATCTATATTCGGGGCAAAAAATCAGTTTTAGAGTTTTTCTGTCAATAAATTCTCAGTAGTAGCCTGGAGATAGAAAGTGTTTCTTTCCCGTGTTTCGAAATATACCTAAAGCCGTTGGTCCTTCGTCTGGTCTCTCTCCGGTCGTCGGACTATGCTTGTGTTTGCACAATGGCTGTGTTTGCTGTGTGCTTGCACACACACTCTTGCAATATAACTCTGACATGTGTAGAGTGCTAGTCTCTGTTCAAATTGGTCACCATGACTGGTATCCGGTCGGGAAGAAAATATTAATAATACTCATGCGACACCCAAAATGTTATATGGTGCGTTCTTGAAAAAGTTTCTGACAAGCGTATTAGTTAATTTCATATGTTTTCCCTACTTAGATGAAAGTTCTCGATTAGCAGCCTTATTCTTCGCATTGACCATTTAGGAGTGCTCAGATGAATTGTTCGGATTAATTCTAGCCACCAAGTTTCACAAGCGCACATCACGACTAAACTCACATTGACATCCACATCATCTGAATGCACGACTTCATGGGCAGTCAACACTGGTGAGACTCATGCTAACTGTGTCGAGAGGCCTCCAACTAGATGTATTGACCACGTGGTAAATCATTCAGGAAGTAGACGGATGCTGGTGGCCCAGAACCGTGTTTTATGCCATTACTTAGGGGGAGGTCTATACTTACTAGTAGAATTGTGGAGAGATGTAACAAAGAAAGAAGATATATGAATTATACTTTTTGAAAGTATACATTTATTTTATTGATTTTTAATATATTATTACATATATTAATTACACATTAATTTACAGTACAAACATAAGCTACAGAAACTTTACCGTGTAGTAGGGAAAAAGAAATACACTTAGTATATATTTCTTAAGTGCGTGACCTTCTATTGCATAATGCACCGCGCATGGATCTTATACGTTATACAGATCGCTTGTTTTAGGGCGTAATCGTAATATTTATTGTTAAAACATATTATGTATAATTTAAATTAGTAATAATGCATTCCATAAAGTAGTTTTTTAATTTTAATTTAATATTTTTTTGATTAAGTTCTGTATACATGCTTGTCCGTTTCTTTTTGACCTATAGAATAAATGGGTAAATATATTTAACAGTCCTATATTTTATCGTAAACGTAATATAATATATAATAATATAATATAGCTTGAGGCGTATTCTGATGAACTTTCCATTTTATAAGGCAATGATAGCTCACTGCCGCCGGGTGTTTTTTTCGAAAATAATTTACATTCTTTTTTATTAAATATATTTGGCATGTTCTGCCTTTTATGTGATACTGGATACACGATATATTAATTAATTTTTTAATTTTTGACAGCTTACGTCGCGCCGAAATAATTTTATACTGACGTAATAAATTATACATATGTTAGCTGCGCAAATTCTTAAGAGTCCGTCGACTTTAGAATAAACGGACACATATATAATGATTTCTTATATTCACGCGAACACTGCACACTTAAATAAAACTAGTTTTTACAGATTTTATCGCGTATATTAACACTCCATTAGTCGCGCGTTCTACTATTGTAGAACAGGCATGCATTTCGTGGGATTTTAACATTAATTGTGGGTGTCTAACGCACACACTCATAGTATTCCTCTATTACTAGCTGTTGATCACAATTAGTACCCTTTCGGAAAACTGCGCGATCGCACTTGTTAGAAATTTCGCACCAAAACTAAAATTCTACAATAGTAGAGGGCGCGAGCACTCGCGTGTCATTTTTGTCGGAAGTTTACCTATCGTTTTTATTTTATGTAAGTGTTTATATTATGTTATAAATACTGTTATTATGATTTTTTTGATTGATAATATTATTTTTAACCAAAGTAACTATATTTCGCACAATAATGGCATATATTCTGAAATGGTTGGAAGAAGATATTACTGAGGAAGCAACCAGCAAAGTATGGGATAAACATATTTTTACTAACGGATAGAAAGGTACCTTAGGCCTACCATATGGAAATATACGCAGGTGCTCAGCCAGATGGTCCTTATGCACAATCAAATAAAGTTATGGACATTGTGCAACGAACGCTTACCCCATTGGATGGTTTAGGTTGTAACGTCACAGTGCACAATTGGTTCACGAATATACCTCAATGCTTAGAACTCTTAGATAGCAAAATTACTGTCGTAGGCAATGTGAAGAAAAATAAGCCACAAATTCCCAAAGAATTCAAAATCACAAGAAACAGAAGCGAAACGAATTCAATTTTTGGCTTTCAAAAACAAGGTTCTTTGGTATTTTATATGCCAAAACAAAGAAAGTGGTGCTTATATACTTAACTATGCACTATGATGATCATATCGATTTACAAACAGCAGAGAAACGTAAGCCGGAAATAATAACTTTTTACAACAATACCAAATATGGCGTGGACATTGTAGACAAAATTTGTAGTATTTTAAGACGTCGCCAAAAACTCTAGGCGATGGCCACTTACCAATAATAAGAATATAAGTGCTATAAACGGTTATATTGTACATACAATAAACAAGGACTACAGAAATGAGGCCAGGAAGAATTTTTTATAAGAACTTGGTTTTCACCTAGTCTCGCCATGCATACAAAGCAGAATAAATATTGAAAGTATTCCAAAATCATTGAAAATGAAAGGGAAAATGCTTTTGGGCATGAAAGAGCCATCGGAATTACAACCATGCCCAGCACAACTCCCCAATACTGGTTGAGTCGGGAAATGTTCCTTTTGTGGCAGAGCGCGCAATAAGTCCACTAGAAAACAATGTGACACCTCTAAAAAGTGGATTCGTCCTCAACATCAAGTTCTTCAATGCCTTGACTGTTGTAAAAATGATAAAGACTGTGTGGAAGATATGAGCGAGTAAAAAAAGGGACTGAGAAGGTTTGATGCCAAAAAAATCACTGATTTTTCTCAAAATTCACAAGAAGTCTGATATTAAGTGCCTAATAAATGGTAACAGTTATGTTTCGTCTATTTTAGTTTCTTATTAAAGTTTGTTTTCATATGATATTGAAGTATTTTTATATTTGTTTATTGATCCTGTAAAATCTTTACACAAAATAGTTCTACATATGTAGAGCGCGCGAGCACTCGCGTCCCAAACAGGGGCGCGAGTAATGGAGTGTTAACTATTTCATATTCCCGACGTTTCGAGCACTTTACAGCACCCATGCTCACGGGGGGACTTAGGTGTTCAACGTCCCGATGTCACAGTTAACCGCAGTTACCCACAGGTTAAATTTATTATTTTTTACGTACCTGCGGGTTTTGGTAAAGCGCTTCAGTTGTATAGCGAAAAGGAAGCTTAAACTAACTTTCAGCTATTTTCTTTGGGCTCTTTCAACAATCATCATTTGGAATTTAGCAGTCCCACCCCATGAAACTACACAATAATTGATGATACATTCTCCCAAAGCCTTATAGACGTTCATAAGAAGTTTGTGGTCAGCAACAGAACGAAGATATTACTTAGGATGTATAAGTTTCCTTATACGACCTGCCACTATATTAAAGTGTAAGGTCCCATGTCAGGTGATTGTTAATGGTTACACCGAATATTTTATAGCGTTTGCTTGACTCGAATATTTGCAATCACAGGTAGTGCTCCTACCAGATTGCCCTTGCCTATTGGAGGGGTTGGTGCATGCGCAATTTTTGATAATTTTATGGGACAGAAGCTTTAGAAGCTTAAGAAGGATTAATGAAATTATTAATGTCATTCTATAAATATATCATGTAATTTATACGAAAATAGTGTTCTATTTTTTACCAAGAAAAAAATATAAATTAGTTATAAGCTTTCAAGTTTTTGTTACCAGCAAATACATAATTCACGTTATAACAGGTTGAAATATATATTTTATTGTATGTACCTATTAATAAATTAAAAAAAATATTACACTCTAAAATCACAGCTTCAGTGAAAGTTCACGAAGGCGTTTTTTCCATTTACACGTAGTATTTATTGTAGTGAAATAGAATGATATGAAATAATGAAGAACGGTTACAATGTATATAAACGCTACTTTTCATTATGACTTCGTATATATCGCATTGGTTTTATCCGTGACTTGAACACTGGACCTACCACTCAACTGTGGAGTCTGCTGAGCGCTACAAATATATAAAGCGTAAAGAACAATAATAATTGTGTGCTGAAAATATGGTTCGAATTGTAATGTAAATATTTTCTACATAACGGTGCAAGTTATTACAGAGATGGCCAGACCATAATGATAAGCTGCTAATCGATGATATTGTAATAGTAATTACACTGGAATTGTTCTTCGTTAAATCGTATAGGTGCGCGGCCATTTGCAAAATTACGGGCTAACAGCGTCAGCTATTAGAAAATACCTGTTTTGATACATTAGTGTGACGCCCATGGGAGCAATTTTATCGAAAGTATATAAATAACCGAGATTATACCGCGTTGATTTACTTTAATAACAGTGCTTGATTGACAGCGCTTGTATGTTGGAGCCATAAAATTAAAAACTCTTCCTACAAACCTTACGCTCGTATAGTTTTTTTGTATAACTCTGTACAAAACTCGTTCATTCGTATTAATTAGTGTTTAGCCGTTAATTAAATTGATTACTTTCACATACAAAAGTTTTATTTTAATGGGAATATGTAAAAAGTTTTATAACGTTAAATAACCTCGTAGTAATTCAATAACAATTATTGACCGCGGTAATGAAATAATTATGATTTAATAAATTCTCCGCAAGAAAGTGAAGTAAGAATATCCGCATATCGTTCAATGAGTGTCGCAGGAGGTAACAGACGGAAATTTAAACAAGAAATGGGCAGCACCATCTTCCTGATACAAGTCAATATAATAAAATAGCTGCGGTTACTAACCCGTCGTTGCAACTATGGCAAGATCCCCCCTATGAGGCCATATATGAGAGAGGCCTACGTTTAGCAGTGGAATTTTATAGGCCGTAATGGATATATGGACACTAGACATTTCTCGTGAAAGTTAAGATGGTTTATGTAATTTTGTCAGGACAATAAGAGAACAATTTACAAACCTCAAGAAAATATCGCAAGTAGTCTGAAAACTACACAAAAATTACATTTTTATATAAGGGTGTCGAGCTAGCACACAGTCCACCTAATGGTAAGTGAGTTCTGTGGCCCATAGACATCTACAACAACATTTATCAAAATGCGGATATGTTGTCACCCTTGAGGACTGAGACTGTGACATTTACCATACGAAACACAGCAGCTACTGTTTTACGCTGGTATTTTGTGAGAGCGTGATTCTACTACGGTCGAGCCTACCCATTCTTGCTACAACACTAATATAGCATCACGTTATACGTGGTAGAGCCACGCTCCACCACGTATAACGTGGCGCCCGTTGGGTTGATCTATTTCAAGTGACAAGCTTGTATTATATTCTTCGTCTTCCAAAAAAATCGAGAAGTTCATTGATAGACATTGGCTTCTAATATAAATGATCATTATCAATAGACACAAATATTTCAACAACATATTATAGACTTGTTAATAAAAATTATGCCATATTATATCATGTTGTTTTAAGTATTGAATAATGCAGATTTGCATGACATATCTCCTTAAAAATTGCCTTTCCTTTAACGTTTTTGGATTACAAACTTTGAAGTGCGAGGTCAGACTTGCCATCATTTCAGAAGTGTCATGGGATGTATTTAACACGAGTAATATCAATATGATCCTTATATTGTATAACAACGGTACAGCTTTTTATAGATGTTAGGGTTGCAAGCGGGCACATAGATCCATCTGATGTTAAATGGAATCTGTGGCCAATAGAAATCTACGTTTACTATAGAATTAGAATCAAAATGCAGAATGTCACTCTTGAGAACTAAGATGAAATGCCTCATCACCAGTGAATAGGGTCTCAAGTTCTCTTCTACCAGCATATGAAAAACAGCAGCGTTATGCTGCTAATTCAAGCTAGTTTTCTATGACGGCGTGGTTCTAACGCAGTCATACCGACCCATTCTTCCTGCAGCCATAATATAGTAGCAGCGTGGCTCTAAAAACGTGTAAAGTAGTTAGACAAATGACCTAATAGTCCATCTGTAGGTAAATGGCTAATGTTCACTTAAATTTAAATAAAAAAAACGTTCTGTAGCCATCTGTACGTGTTACCCCTGAGGACTACCTAAGGCTCAAAGCCCATAGTTATGCTGGATATTTTATCTTTCACCGTAAAAATACAAGAAACGGGCAATACACTTACCGAACTAAACGGACTCTTCGGGAGAATGAAAGTTCTATCGCCTAATGATTTCTTATATTTACGCGGACACTACACATTTAAATAATACTAGTTTTTCCGGGTTTTATCGCGTATATTAAATATTATTTTTTATATACCCGACAGCACTCATGGTCACGGGGGAGGGACTGAGATGTTCAACGTCCAGATGTCATAGTTAACCGTGGTTACCATAAATTAAAATTATTAATTCTTGTTCCGATCTACGCAGTATAAACTTATAGTATCTTGAAGTCTTGCAGTTGTATGCTTGGGTTGGGATTTAATTTTAATAATTATGGACTCCCAAGCAGATGGTAGCACCCAGCCATCTTCTCTATTGAAATTAGGAAGTTTTTTGGTTTCAATAGCCTCGCGAATCATTCTTGGAAGGAATCGGTGTTATTTTGTGAGGATTTGTGGTCTATCAAATCCGATGTAGTGACGCGGGCGATCCTGTACGTGTTCACGGACTGCAGACTTCTTCAGATCTACTACTTCTATCGCCTACCTATAATAAATAGTTTTGATACATCGCTCTATCTATTTATGTAATTTGTATAAATTTTATTTGCAATTGTAGTGGCGGAGTAAGCATAAACACTACTCCATATCTTCCCGTGGGTGTCGTAGGAGGCGACAGTGGGAAACAAATCAGGAGATGGGCAGCAGCGTCTTTCTAAAAACGACTAAAATTAAAAAAAACCGCTTGCCGAACGTGGCAACTATGGAATATATCCCCCCCCCCCTCATGAGGCGTGTTCAGCAGTGCACTTTAATAGGCTCTAACGGTAACGTCATACCACTAGAGTTTTAAAACGAGATTAAACCACCTAAATTCCTGGGATATGCTAACATTGCTTACAGACGCTATGAAAATCAATCGATTTCAATTTCTCGTGCTGCTAATAGACAAGCATAACATTTTTTTTTATATTTACAAAACCAAGACGTGAACCTAACCGCGTACAATAACAGAGTATAAATTAGAATAGCTATAACTTATGACGTTGAAAAAATAACGTTGTCATTCACCTGTCGATGACAAACCGCGTTCGGACAGATTGGGCAATGTGACACCTTGTTGCATGTGTGTAGCGATGTGTGTATGTGTGCGTAATGTAGATAGAAAGTCGTCAACACCGTGCGGTCTACAATGAGTGGAAACTAACGCATACCGCAGATTCAATTGAACCATTCTACCATAAAATGTAGCGTCAACAAAATAATCGTTCAGAAATTATTACAGTGTAGTTTTAATTTTTGTTTAAGTACATTTATATGAAAAATAGATGTTATTAAGAATTCATACCGGTACCGTTAAAGCCTATCAAAATACTTATAAAGGCATCCCCATAGATTACCCCAGAGGGTGGATATTTGTCATAGCATCGACACAGGGCAGGCAGTTTGTCAACCGTCGTTTTTTTATTTATTTATTTTTTGGGTTGTAATTAGAACAACGCTGCTACCTATGCCATCAGATTAGTTTCCTAATAAAGAAAACTTTCTAGTTTTTGTCCAATAACTGCTATTGAATAAAATCATTTATACGGATTTCATCGCGTTTAATTAACTTACTTTTAATTCCCGACGTTTCGGGTGCTTTACGGCACCCATGGTCACGGGCCGGAATGATATGTTTTCCGACTAAGATGTTTGACGTCCCAATGTCTTAGTTAGCCCGGCTACCTTCAGTTTTTGAATATTAATTTTTAGTCCGAACTGTACAGAACGAGCTTGCAGTATATTGAAATCTTACAGTGGTATACTTGAGTTTGAATTATATTTTGTTAATTATAGGATCTCAAGCAGATGGCAGCACCCATCCATCCTCTCTATTGAAATTAGGATGATTTTTTTGATTTCAATAGCCTCGCGTGCCATCCTTGGTAGGAATCGGTGTTCTTTTGTGAGGAGTTGTGGTTTACCAAATCTGATCTTGAACATTTTCACAGACTACAGACTTCCCGGAGCATCGGTGCTTCACGTCAGCTATATAATCTTTCACGCAGGTTTTTATAGATATTTTTGTTTGTCATATATATAACTGCTATTTGATAATGCACATAGAAAAGACACGCTTAGTACTACGTACCTTTTTTACTTCAGTATTATGATTGTTTGAATTTGCATAATTAAAAATAAAAATTGAAAATATTTCAATATTATATTTGTTTTCTTTGTTGTCAGTACCAGATGTTTCTTTAACTAATTACTCTGCGTGAGTGGTTTTTAATTTAATTGTAATACTTGATTTTATTCAACCGAGCGTAAGAAGCCACTACGACGGACAGATGTCAATCTAAACCGCTAGATTTTTTTACATATGGACTTGTTATCTTTTCACGGTTCGTATGAATGGCCGGCTAGGGCCTCGACTTTTTGTATTTTTATTGTTTTGGATAACAAATTAAACGTAGCCACTATCATATATCGACAACTGAAATATTTTCGTTCGTTGCTTTTTTTATTCTGTTTATTTTCTTCCCTCTGGGACTGAAAATGTTATTTATGGAAAATAACGATGCTAGAATAACTAACTAACCTAATAACAACTTCTGGTGCTAAAAGAATGGGGCATATATAAGCGTTGTCAAGACATTATACCAAGGAATGTTCCAATAAGCAAATCTTTTACCATGAGATGGTGTAATAATTTTACGCAAGTAATGGCGAACGGTGGAAGAAATAAAGTGATACTTTTGACTTGCCATGGGATGATATACTGAGCTGATAAAAAAAGTTACACATCGATCATCTACCTCTATCTATCTTTTTATTTTTGTTGGTATTATGCTTTTAGTATTATGCTGTTATTTTTCGTTGATATTCTGTAATGGATCATGAATGGGTCGTGATGGTCGTGACCGGGGAAGGACCACGCTCTCACAGAATACCAGCGTAAAATAGCAGCTAAATACTGTTGTGTTTCGTATGGTGAGTGTAGGGAACCGAAGACCGGTTTTACTGGACTCGAGACATTCTATTTTACTCCTCAGGGGTGAATACGCACCTGCATTTTGATTCTTAATCGAAGTTAAGTGCAGATGTCTATAGGCCACAGCATTCGCTTACCATCAGGTGGACTATGTGCTCGTTTGTCACCCTTATTCTATAAAAAAAAGAAAGTGGTCCTTGCCCGATAGAATCGACCCAATTCTACTGCAACTGTAATTTAGCTGCTATCAAAAAATATGTCAAGGTCCTCTTTCAAGGCATACTTCTAACAAAGTGAACTGTTAGACATCTACCTCACATAGTGAACTGCTAGACACATCTACCTCTTAAAAATTAAGAGGTTTTGCGGAAATTGTCTCCAAACGCAGAGAGATGGGCACGCAAAATAACTTGCACCATAATTGTATTTCCGATGATCTAGAAACTAGTTTGAGAGTTTGGCCTCACGCAGTAATCATTACTGAAAGTTAACATTGGTGATCGATGTTCTTCTGGATGAACTGAACAGGACAAACTATAGTTGTACAAATATTCAAATTCTGAAAATGCTTGCTCATAGTAATCTATGAATCAAAGTTAAATCTGTCTTAAACGCAACTTCGCAGATGTCTTAAGTAAAATACACATATACCAGATAATTAAATGTGACAATCCAACTGTTTTGGACGGGACGTCAACTGTGAGTAAAATATCAGTTCTTACTAGATATTTACACAAACCCCAGTGACGTCATACAGCAAAATTTTACCATCGTCGGTACGTGTGGCAGAATAGACAACATTGCCAGTATCGAGAGATATTGCTAAGATAACATGATCGTCCCCAACTTAAGAATTCAAGAGGATACGGAATATATATTATATAATATAATATTCCTGAACCTCCATGCGATCGAAATTCGGCTACAGGGAATTGAATAGATGTGCAAAACACTGTCACGAAAATATTTATTAATGACGATGAAGATTTCTTTATTGCTAGTGAGGAATCAGCCTGCATTCAACCCAAGCCACCCGTTAAATCCCAATTACTTTTATGAAGCCAAAAATCTCCAACATCCCTGCGGAATAAGAATTCATACCACGTATAGGAAAATGAAGACCTAGGAATAATAAACTAAAAGCGTTTCTTTAAAAAAAAAAATTTAAAAGTTTTGCATTCACCAGATCCTCAAATATATGTAGGAGTAGTGCATATGTACGTATGGCGCAATCTTTTTGAGCAGTACTACCTTCTTCGTGCTTCCGTAAAGTGCAGTTGTTTTATTTATAATAATTCAACCCTCTACCCAATAATTTAACAATTGTTCAAACATTTGAATTACACTTTCACGGAAAATCGTTCACTATGCTCTAGGTACTACTTACTACACTTACTTATATACTACGACATTACTAAAGATCTGTATTCTAAGTGTTTTCAACACAGTAGTTTGAAGCCCAACCGAAGAAAATTGTATAAAGATTTTTTTTAAATATATTTTAGCATCTTTCATGGAAATGACGGCTGATAGAGAGGAATGGAACAAGAAGGTTTACTGCGCCGACCCCAGATAATGGGAAATGGTTTAGAGAATGATGATGATGATATTTTAGCATCTTTCATGCTTCGTCCTAATATTTTATCAAATTAACCAACATATCCTACGCGATACGGAAATATTGAAGACATATTATTTATTCTTATCAAATTCGTTTCCAATATTACATTTTTTTTATTATTTTATATTCTCATTTAGTATTCTCTTTATAAAGAAATCGGTTTATATAAGGCTTCCAGTAGTTAATTGTACAAGTGAGTAAACGCAGCACCCGCTACCAGAGGACGTAATAACCGACATCCGAGTTACGCGTTTGCGCAAACATCGTCGCCACTTCCCTCGCTTACGAAACAAGCGTTAGGCGAGATTTTTCTTCGCGAAACTCGTTGGCTTGCATTCTCACATGTAATGTGACTCATAATCGTTGGGATAAATCCTTTTCTTACGAAACGATAGATGTCTACAGAGCAACATTTAGTTTCTATTATTAAAACTGTTTATTAAAACTGTACTATTAAAACTGTAAGAGCCGTGGTAACTCAGATGGTTAACGCTCGCTGTAAATATAACAGAACGCGAGTAACCCGGGTTCGATCCCCGCCGGCACCAATGAAACTGTTAATTGCAATTTTAAGTGCTGATTTACCACGTGCTCGGCGGTGAAGGAAAACATCGTGAGGAAACCTGCATGTCAGAGGAATAAGAAAAAAAATATTTCGAAGACATGTGAAGTTCGCCAACATGCATTGAGGCAGCGCGGCGGACACTTCCTTGCCTTTAAACCCTCTCAGAAATGAGAGGAGGCCTGTGCCCATCAGTGGGACGTATATATGCTGTAACTTTAATTTTTTTTATTAAAACTTTTGTACGAGAATAGGCGTCACCGGGAGCACACATACAAGCAATTACGTCGTATTATCAGCTAATTACTACTACAAACCCGATTCGCTGTGTTGACAGACGGATTTTAATCCATATTTATTTGTAAATAGCGTGCAATTCTGCATTTTCTAAATAATTTTCATGCGAAATTTGGAAACGATAGTAACGTCAAAACGCATCTCTTGTTGACATTTATACGTGTGAATTGACGTATTAGTGGCATTTTATTGGCTACACGGGCTCCACCTACCCCCCCCCCCCCCCGTTCTATTACGTATTTTTTTTTTTTTTTTTTAATAGAAGAGGGGGCAAACGAGCATGCGGCTCACCTGATGTTAAGTGACTACCGCCGCCCATGATCAACCGCAACACCAGGAGAATTGCGGGTGCGTTGCCGGCCCTTTAGAAAGGAGTAAGCTCTTTTCTTGAAGGTCCCCAGGTCGTATCGGTCCGGAAAAATCGCCGATGATAAACTATTCCACAGAGAGGTTGTACGTGGAAGAAAACTCCTTGTGAAACGTACAGTGGTGGACCGCCAAGCATCCAGATGGTGTGGATGGTATCGGGACGTTTGCCGTGTCGTGCGTTCACGAAATTTGGCGGCTGGGATTAATCCGAACAATTCCTCAGAGCACTCCCCGTGATAGATGCGATAAAATACGCAAAGAGATGCAACATCTCTTCGCAACGCCAGTGAATCGAGCCGATCGGAAAGCACTCCGTCGTCGACGATTCGAGCCGCTCTGCGCTGGATGCGGTCAAGTGGAAGGAGCTGGTACTGGGGAGCCCCAGCCCAGAGATGGGAACAGTATTCCATGTGCGGCCGAACCTGCGCCTTGTAAAGTTGCAGGCGGTGTGCCGGCATGAAATACTGTCCCGCTCTGCTGAGCACGCCAAGCTTTTTAGAGGCCAATTTGGCCTTCCCTTCCAAGTGACCACGAAACTGCACGTCACTCGATATGTCGACGCCGAGGATTCCGATACTGGCTGAGGCAACAAGGGGAGTGCCTTGAAACTGAGGGGATACGACAAAGGGGTTCTTTTTAGCGGTTAACGCGCAAACTTGTGTCTTCTGGGGGTTAAACTGGACTAGATTTAGTCGTCCCCAATCCGAGACTCTGTTCAGCAAAGACTCGACTTCAGACACAAGTTTGTCCCGGCACTCGGAGACGTTTTCCCGAGAAATATTGGCTCGGCCGGTGTAAAGAGCATCACCAGTGCTGTCATCTGCATAGCAATGAATGTTACGGGTATGCAACATATCATTGATATGCAGAAGAAACAGCGTTGGCGATAGCACGCAGCCCTGTGGAACACCAGCATTAATAGGCTTGCAATCGGAGCTTGCACCGTCTACAACGACCTTGATGCTCCGATCTGCAAGAAAGCTGGTGATCCAATTGCACAATTTCTCGGGAAGCCCATAGGAAGGGAGCTTCGAAAGAAGCGCTTTGTGCCAAACCCGATCGAAGGCCTTCGCAATGTCCAAACTAACGGCCAATGCCTCCCCCTTGAACTCTACTGCCTCCGCCTATCTGTGAGTGAGGTAGACCAGAAGATCACCAGCTGACCGACAACGGCGAAAACCGTATTGGCGGTCACTAATCAGCTGGTGATCCTCAAGGTACCTCATGAGCTTGCAGTTTACAATGGACTCCATTGTTTTGGAGAACAAGGAGGTTATGGCGATTGGCCGGTAGTTGGACGGGTCTGAGCGGTCGCCTTTTTTAGGGATCGGGTGGACGAAAGCCGTCTTCCACGATTTTGGGACTACGCCTAGGGAGTAGGAGTACCGGAAAAGACGCGTTAAAACCGGTGCCAACTCTGGAGCACACGTCCTCAGCACAATTGGGGGGATTCCGTCAGGCCCACTCGACTTGTGGATGTCCAGGGAGAGGAGTGCTTTGCGAACCGAGCGCTGTGTGAACTGCACTTCCGGCATGGAGCACTCACACCGCGGGATGGTCGGCGGCGTACTCCCCCCGTCATCGAGAGTCGAGTTAGACGCAAAGAAGGAGCCTAGAAGATCGGCTTTCTCCTTTGCAGTATGGGCCAGTGAGTCGTCCTCCCTGTGCAGAGATGGAAGAGATGGCTGACAGAAATTCCCCTGGACAGCCTTGGCGAGAGACCAGAATGCACGGGTTCCAGAAGGAAGGCGAACTAGTTTCTCGCCAATTCTGCCTATGTGCTCTGACTTTGCCTTGGCAATGACTCTTTTGAAGGACCTAGAGGCGGAATTATACTTCTTTTTTAGAGCGCTGGTGTTTACATCCCGGGACGCTGATGCATCAACCCAGGCTTGGTAGCATTCCTGCTTATAGCATGATGCTATTTTACAGGAGCGACCAAACCATGGCTGAGATTTGCCTCCAATGGGCACCACAGAGGAAGGAATAAAAAGTTCCATACCCTGAAGTACCACATCAGTAACAGAATCCGCAACAACGTTGGGATCATCCGGCGAGAAGCAAACCCGCCCCCAAGGGTAGGATGCAAAGAAAGACCGCATCCCATCCCAATCGGCTGACCTATAGTGCCAAACACGGCGGCAGCCTGCAGAATGCAACCGCGATTTCAGCGTGAGTGGCACAACACTCCGGATCAGACAATGGTCCGAGGAGCCTAAAGGGGCGTCGACGGAAATCTGATATCCGTCCGGGTGAGAGGTCAGCAGAAGGTCCAACAGGGAAGGTGCATGATCCTCCACATCTGGAATCCGCGTAGGCGAAGTAACCAGTTGTGTCAGACCATATGCCAAGGCAAAATCATGAACAGATCTCCCCGCATGATCGGTTAAACGTGAACCGAGCCATTCGGCGTGATGGGCGTTAAAGTCGCCGAGGATCACGATCTCTGCGGAGGGGATCTGCTGTAGTATGTATTACAATATTCTACGGTTTTAATACAGAGCCGTGGCAGCTCAGTGGTTAACGCTCGCTGTAAATATAATAGAACGCGAGTAACCCGGGTTCGATCCCCG
This sequence comes from Parnassius smintheus behrii, assembly GCA_036936625.1. Taxonomy (NCBI): domain Eukaryota; kingdom Metazoa; phylum Arthropoda; class Insecta; order Lepidoptera; family Papilionidae; genus Parnassius; species Parnassius smintheus. The sequence goes on along the minus strand of JAUPFT010000021.1, from coordinate 11,403,140 downwards.
CCGGCACCAATGAAATTGTTAATTGCAATTTTAAGTGCTGATTTACCACGTGCTCGGCGGTGAAGGAAAACATCGTGAGGAAACCTGCATGTCTAAGGAATATGAAAAAAAAATATTTCGAAGACATGTGAAGTTCGTCAACACGCATTTGGGCAGCGCGGCGGACACTTCCTTGCCCTAAACCCTCTCAGAAATGAGGGGAGGCCAGAGCCCAGCAGTGGGACGTATATAGGCTGTAACTTTACTTTACTTTACTTTTATGGTTTTAATGATAGAGACGTAATACGATATACGTAAAACGAGCCCACAGATGTTTATATTTTGAAGATATACCCATTACTCGTGAAGCAAGCGATTTGACTAGTTACGACCCTCGCTCTGTAAAGGCTGCTCCTCATAACTAAAATGAAGATATAGCACATAAAGCCTTTACTGCATTTAAAAGGCCGATGCGAAACAAATTTCCGTTAAGTAATTTTGCTGCATCTTTAGGATTATTTTTACGACGTACTCTACCAAACTTATTAAAGGTTCATTTAAATTTTATCGAAACAGTTTATCAGCGATCTATTAATTAGTTGCAACGAAAGGGAAAAATATCTCACAAGTTGAAATATTTCACAAGTTATTTATTAGCTTATCTAAGTTATAACTTTATGGATAGTTTTTGTCATATACGCAGTTGACGTAATATCTTCTGATTTAAAAATAACGCATTAGAAGACATATCGTACTACTTCAAATGTTACGCAAGGTTAGTCACCATCGTTTCTTCTAATCGCTTCGAACTTTTGCTCACAGAAACCTTCGCGTGTCTGATCATTGACCCCACGAAAATTAATCTATTGTTCGGAGATTAATAAAAGCTATAAACGGAATTTATGCGCTGACGTATAACTACGAAATCAACGGTAACCTATACGAATCGATTATAAATACATTTTTCTTTGGGCTTCTTCTGCTGCACGTTTATAGTCTGTATACACATATTTTGATGTAAATAAGTCATTTTATATAAGTCATTATGCTATTACATTGCTCTAATAAAATGTTTGAAACTAGTCGTTAAATGCAGATTCTTAAAAATCGTCAAAGTAAATAAATGTTTTTCACAACTGGGCACATACCTTTTCTAATTTGCGCTTTTCATTAGATGTTAGGACTCTTCTTCTTTCATCCGCTTAGATTAATACCACCCTCTAAATCATAATATCTATTTCTTCTCAAAGCAGAAATCAGAAACATCTAAATGTTCAGTTTCATTTTTACCGACTTCATAAAGGAGGAGGTATTCAATTCGACTGTAGGTTTTTTGTGTGGTAACACATAACTTTTCTCTCGGTGGACCGATTTTGATGAATCTTTTTTTATCTAAAAGCCGGTGCTTCTCCAAATTTAATCAATATCTGATGATTATTTTTCGAGTTATCTTAATAATGCGTATTTCATTGACTTAGAATACCTGCATTGACTTACCAGGTCGTCACTTCAACTAGTGGGGGGTCGCCCTACACTTCGCCTACCAGTACGAGGCTGCCACTCGAGAATCTTTTTTCCCAAACGGTGGCCGGATCTTCGTGCTATATGTTCGGCCCATTGCCACTTCAGTCCTACTGAGGATATCCTCATTTCTAGGTTTTTTCACGCAGACAAACCCCGAGCATAGCCCTCTCCATAGCTCGCTGAGCGACTTTGAGCGTCCTCGTACGGCCAGCAGTGAAGAAACTCAGGCTCAGGACCGTGCTTTGTGGCATACCTTGGGGTAGGCCTGTGTACACCAGTGCACTTGTGAAGGGCTGTAATGATGATGATGATGATGACTTGCTTTGATTCGGTCGTATTGAAGTCGGTTGTAAAAAAAATAATTATACTACTTGTGGTGAGTATTGAGATCAAGAAAATCGTTCCAGGTATTCAAATATATTTTTGTAGTATTTTATATATAAAGTTAGAAGTAGAAGTAGAAGTAGAGAGAAGTCTATGTTATGCGGGAACCACTTACTCTAAAGAGGACCTCGTTTGTCTTTTTGGATTCTACCGGCGTAAACATGTATCAGTAAATATGTGAAGGTATTTTTAATATCGCAGACTTTCGTGTTTTCTCAACACAATCTTTCGTGGGGAATACAGAAAATCAGTACTTAATTTGATGAGCATTTGAGTTGAAAATACGAGTATTTACATGGTTGTCTATTAAAAACATAAAAAATAAACCGCGCTTTTTTAATATTTCTTTATATTTACGTGAATAAAAAAACATTAAATGAAACTAATATTTAAGGATAGTGCTTTACAGCAACCACGGGGGGGGAGGGGGGGAGTAAAGGTTAGAGAGTTCAACCTATTGAAGTAATATTTAATATTCTCTAGCTTCCTTCACAACATTTTTTTCCGTTTCTATGACCTAACCAAAAAGAACTTATATGATATCTTGAAGTCGTACATTAGTAGGCTTGACTTCGGATTTAATTTTATTGATCAGTAGATCCTAATCCGATGGTAACACTCAGACATCTTCTCTGTTGAAATTATGTTATTATTTTTTTTTATTCACTCGCAATAACTTCTCAATAAGAATCAGGTTTTTTTACGGGGACTTGCAGTCTTTGTGACCTCATCATCAATATACTAATAATATATAAGCAGGGATGATCCTAAAAGAAACTTCTATGAATGATATTTTCGTAATGTTAAATGTATTCAAAGAGCGCTTGTTTAATTGTTTTAGAAAACTTGATCAACACTTAAGAGAATACAACTGACCAACAGCTTATCTAAGTTATTTTCTCACGTCCACACGCGGCACAATAGTAAGAGAGACTGTGATGTATTCATATTTATGCGGGAAGGTTTAACGGCGATATCGAGGTTTGAGTATAGGCTGTAACAAATTCCAAATTAATAACATTCCTCTAGACAACGCAGATGATCCATATACAGGCTGGTACTGCGTACAGTGATGTATGATGGAATTTAATTATGATGGCAATATCTATTACTTAATTTATCTTAGATATAAACTTGAACAATAAATAAAGTAATTCAAAGAATTAATCCTCATAAATTAATTTCTTATTACTTTTTTCATATTACTTAGATTTATACGAAAAATAGTAACGGAATGCTACGTGACTAAAATTGTGATACAATGGAAATGTTAAAGGCATTAGTTCATTAGTTTTTAATTGTAAGATGTGAATGATTTTTTTTTCGTTATAAAACTTTCTAATATAAAACAAATACATCCTGTATATTCACGCATCCACACACCTGTTTTACCGGCCCATATAAATAACCTAATCGAGGTGAAATCCGTTTTGTCCACAACGAATAGAAAGCACGCAGCATTGTAGATACGAGTGATTAATCGTCAATACATTTTGGTAGCTAATCTCATTCGATTTATGATTCACATTCAGCGATTTGAAACGTCTATCGAATCACGAAAATAAGGTTTTATTTTGAATTAATTTTATGAAACAAATGTTTAAAATTCTCTCATCTCGTCTGCACTAGGCCTTACCATTGTTGATGTTAATCGTTGTACGATACTCAAAATTTTACCGGCATTATATTATTATGCCAAGGTCGTTTAATAAATATAAAACAACCGCTTAGCATTTATTATAAATAACAGTGATAGATTTTCTAATATGATTTTGGGCTTAATTTATGTTCGTTCGTTCTGTGGAAAAAATATTCTACATAATATACCTATTTGTAATTTCTCGATAGTATTCGTATTCAAATACCATAAATAACATCCACTAAGGTCTTATTAATAACTTTATAATAATGTATATGTACATTGTCACTAAATATTAATATTTCATTAGTTAAGAGTGTCGCATTCTTCGATCTTAAGATACTCGTTACGAGTGACTGTACAGTCAGATACAACTGTGGATTGTAACAAAAAATAAATGAACTTGAATATTAAAGCCTATGTCATTACGATGGCTTTTGTTAGAATATATTAAAAATATGGTTTTACCTGGACCATTTAATAAAATATTTATAAAAAGCAAGAACGTTGAACAGTATTTTTGAACCGTATTTGTGAACAGTATTTTTGAAGTTATTTTATAATATGAGGAACCTATATTTACCTAAGTATTGGACGAAGAAAATTAAGAAGAAGAAAATGTGGATTTAAAAAAAATATAAAGGACGTGTTTCGATATACACTGTGACCACTGTAAGATGTGACGCCAATTCAGTATACTGTTATGCCGTTCCTTTTTAGTTTGCAATGCTGGGAACGCAGACCAGTATACTGTCATCCCCATTTTCCGACACTGTTCTCAAATGAAAATATTTGTCATGTTCACGTTTTCTGCCCAATAATAAAAATTATTCATTAAATGTTGTTACTTTTAAAATTTAATGTCCGAGTTTATTTGAGTAACAATATTAATTAATAATAATTATAATCACTCGTGGAAGCTGTTACATCTCTAGGCACTGTCACGTTTTTTGATCACGTGATCAAAGTACTGGGAGCACCTTACCTCGAAAGCGACAGTGCTTAAGGTACCAAAATGGTGGCGATTTATGACGTCATATATTTCCCTAGGGTACTCCCAGTGTACTGGCAGTCCATAGCAGAACGAATTTTTCATTAGTAAGAGCACCGAGCAGTGCTCGCAGTGTACATCGGAACACGACCAAAGAAAATCACTACTGTAATTAACTAGGTAGTAGCACTTCTGGTAAGTCAATTTTCAATAGTTTCCTTCATATATTTTTGCTACTAAGCAATAGTTATTTATTGGGATTAACAGTATAGTATTCACGGCTTTGTGTGTTTTAAGGGACGGTTGTCTATGGGCTGCATTTGTAATTTAATATAGAAAAAGCTAGTATAAATAGGCTGAGAAAGGAATGACGTAACTATGTGTAGCCGTTGTTGTCAAAGTTAGTTTCAGATATCCATTAGCTGCAGTAGTCTAGAATCAAATATGGACAGTTGCAATCAGGTATACAAGGTATTAAATTATTTAAAAAAAAAACGGATTGAAGTCAAAATCTGTATTTAACAACAAATTATGTCCACAGCAAAACAGCTACACATTATTGACTACGCCATTAAATTTAGAGTAATTTACAAATAGACATCGTTATAAATACATTTTGTTCTATTTAATTACATCACATTAAGAGAACGCATCACTCACAACTATCCATTACTGCAACTTGCAAATGAATGGGAACAGATTATAATGGACATTAAATTTTGTCTAAGACAGTCATAAATACGTAGAGTGCGACGATGTTTAAACAAAGCTCGGCATTGTTTCAAGATATGAGATAAATCTTCGACGCTAAAGAGGTCAGACAATCGGACATACGTCACAAAAAGACATTACGGCATCGCATCTTAGAATCTGATCAGTAAGAAAACACCAATGACAACTGGGAACTCTTGTAAAAATACTGGCACCTTATCCTATATAAGGTGCCAGTATTTTTACAACGCTTACGAAAAATCGTGCTAGTATATTAAAAGGGTGTTAATTTTCACTACTTCATCATTTAATGATTTTAATCATTCATTAATTAGTTATATCCAAAATTCCTTAGCTGAAAGGTTTCCTCCATTGATTTCCTTATAGAGTAGCCAAGCTTGGCATGGCAACGAATCATAATTAATAAGGTCACTTATTCAACAAAAATGTGGAGTTATTATTTTACGTTACTCATACAAAATTATATTTATTATTATTTTGTAATAAATTGTGTGAATTTATTACAAAATATCTAAATAAATAAATAAAATTGAAGTGTCTGCTGTCAAAATAACGGCTTTTTACTAAATGCATATGAAAGTATATACGGAACTTGTTATAAAAACTCAATTGTCAAAACTTTTGTCTGTCTGTTTTGCTGTATGTTCTGGTTAATCTCCAAAATGGCTGAACCGATGTCGACAGGACTTTCACTGGCAGATAGCTGATGTTACAAGTAGTAACTTAGGCTACTTTTATTTAAGAAAAATAATCAGGGTTCCGGGCAAAAAAAAATTTAAAACACTAAATAACACGAGGGCAAGTAGCTGAAAACAGAAACAGCTAGTTTCATAAAAAAAACAGATGACAATTTACAAAACATACCATGACATAACTTCAAGTATTGTATTACTTAATAATAATTTTCACTTAATCATAAATACACAAATAAAAACTTGAAAAAACTAAAATGAACATATTTCTAATATGTGTTATGGAGTAGTATCTAATTAAAAAAGATCTCCATCCACTCAATAATTGGATATCAACATTTCTTAACATTTTAACAAACAAGCCCTCTAAATTTGTTTCGTATCTAAATAGGCTCTCAAGGTGATTTAGCAATGCTCATGACATCAATGGGCAAATTAATTTCGCTGTCCACTTGCCAAAACGCATACAGTACATTCGTCAAAAGAGACAACATCTGTGCGAGCGACAAAACAGTGTCTCAATCTTGTCGTTGAACCACTTATCATAAATCTCAATCAAGATAAATGACATTTAAGATTTTAATGGCCTATTCGATTTATTATATGCCGCACTGAACCCGCTTCGGAATGCTCGCGTTCACTGTACTGGATACGTGGGTGCGCTTTTGTTCTACGTCGTCAGGTGTTTTTTAATTGTTTCTAATGCTTAAGATAGTGGAGATATCGGGAACGGATTTATCTGTACATCTAACGCCCACGAAATGCATTCTAAGTGCGTATCATAGAAATCAGAAAGGCTTGCTTGTTTAAATAAGGAACATTTTATTTTTAGGTGTTTTTAAAATTGTTTTAAAAACGAGATCAGGTGTGCGGTGATAGACGTAGTCAACGTACTTATCATCTCTTCTTAAAGTAAATTCATGTTGCTTAATGCTACGAAAACTTAATTAAAAAGTTTGGTTATGTGGAAAGAATGAGTGAGGAAAGAGTGACAAAGCAAATCTATGTTGCAGAAATGAACGGCAGAGTCAAATTTTACTGACCAAAAAAATTGACAGGTACCTTTAACTGACGAGCATGTAAAGAAGACGAGAGTGAGTGAGGGTTTATATGTTATGTTAAATGCTAAAAAATTGTTTTTATTTAATAATGGATTAAAGATTGAATCTGTTAAACTATTGTAACATGTAACATGGAAAATAATCAACGATAACGCTTTTAAGATATTGGACGTACGTTCATAAGAATTACTCTATAGAAAGTCATGTTCAAACATAGTGTTTAAGCAAACCTTTTGACATTTATAGTTCATTGGAACGAACGGTAGGTTATTCCGTTTATCAATCCTAAGAAATCCACCCTAGGGTGGAAATGGTATATTATTCTTCCGATTTTCCCCCTCGGCTGTGTACAGTCATTTATAAAAACATGATAGAAGCTGGCCCAAGATTACTTAGTAGACATTAGCATACTTATAAAAATACATACATACTTATTGTTTAAAGGTCAAAACCTAAATACTTTTTATTGTTCAATTATATATCATTCGATGTGTAATTTACGTCATTTTAGAAAAATGTTACGACGAAAGAAATGTTTTACTGCAATTAATTTCAATTAAATTTTATTGAAGTAGGTATTTAAAATTAAATAAATAAATATATTGTTAGTTATATAAACACAGTATTGGAAACAGTAGACACGGTACTTTACAAATTTTAATATGTCTTTTATTGAGATACGAATTTATACAGGATATACAATTACGTGTATTTACTCAATAATGAAATTAGTGTTGGTCATTTCCTGAAAATATTGTAGCATTTATAGTAATTTATAAATTATTATTATACAGGTAATATGATTTTTGTTTAAGTTTGTGGTTATTAAAAATTATAACTGGATAACTGGGAAACAATATAAGCCTATATAAGCCTCAGTAAACATTGCCGACGCGCTGTAGTACGTGACGACGTGTAGTAGTAGGCAGCCCCATCAGCATCCTGAAGCGGTTAATATATTGGACGCGCAGGGTTGCAAGCGACCACCGTGTAAACAATTTTATTAGACAACTGACAATATTTCATTTTACGGTAGCGGTTATAATAATATGTTATATTTACAATAATTTATACAAATATTTAGACTGACTAAGGTTTAACTTCGGAGCTGTGAGCTGCAAGTCCAATTCGCTCACGAAAAAGTATTTGTAGTGCCTCTATGTAATTGTTACGCGTCTGAATATTTACCCATGTGCAAATTATGAATGTAAAACACATCCACATTCTAGTATTGAGAATAAGCAGTTTACTTTATAAAATGAATATAAGTATTTCACGTGTGTTTTTAGGGTTCCGTAGTCAACTAGGAACCCTTATAGTTTCGCCATGTCTGTCTGTCCGTCTGTCCGTCCTCGCTTAATCTCTGTGACCGTTAGCACTAGAAAGTTGAAATTTGGTACCGATGTGTGTATCAATCACGCCGACAAAGTGGTAAAAATTAGAAAAAAAATGTTTTATTAGGGTAGCCCCCCTATATGTAAAGTGGGAAGTGATTTTTTTTTAATTACAACCCTAACGTGTGATATATTGTTGGAAAGGTATTTAAAAATGAATAGGGGTTTACTAAAATCATTTTTTGATAATGTCAATAATTTCGGAAATAATCGCTCCAAAAGTAAAAAACAATGTGTCCCCCCCCCCTACCTTTTGAACCATAAGTTTAGAAAATATGAAAAAAATCTGAAATGTAGAACTATATAAGGACTTTCTAGGAAAATCATTTTGAACTTGGATGGAAACAACAGTACCCAATACCGGGAGCAGTTGCAGGAGCGCGGAGCGCTGCTTGAGCGCGAACATAATGGATACCCACCTTTAAACTCATAAGTGGGAACTCTTATTGTGACGGACGGGAAACTACGGAACGTGAGCGTGGCCCGACACGTTCTTGGCCGATTTTTTTATTTTTAACGATGAACTAATAATATGAGTTGAAGTCATCATTTACTTATCTAATATTAGGTATACTCATAAATATGTATTAATTCTTTGCAATTGTTTGATGTTACTTAAACAAATTTAAACTATTTTGTTTCTAAAATGGTAGTGTATGGCGAAATGTGCGAAGCCAATAATAATGTAAAAACTTGTAAGGTGTCTTAGTAGGTATAAATTACTTATAGTAGGCAGAACGGCGAAGGGTTAGCATTATAAACGTAAGTAATGGCCAAGTAACCTCGGGTGGTGACTTATGAGATTTCTTGATGCCCACATTTTTTCCTACTAACACATAATTATATGACACAATCGCATTAAGGCTTTCTTATCATACGAGTATTATCATATGATTTTGTTGCATTTTAATCGAAATTTATATACAGAAGAATTGCCGTGCCACAAGAATTCACACACAGTTTTTTGGCGAAAGTGAAGCGACAAACCTACTTACTTTTTTATACGTGGTAGAGCCATGCTGACGCTATATCATGGTTGTATCACGAATGGGTCGGCTCGACCGGGGCAGGACCACGATCTCACAAAATACCAGCGTAAAATAGTAGCTTAATACTGCTGAGTTTCGTATGGTGAGGGTAGAGTAGTTCTTCTTCAGGCTGGAACACAGAAGTAGAAACAGGCACTTCTGATTGGTGGTAAACATACTTGTACCCACAAGTATGTTACACAGATATAACTCCTGCTTAGTTTAAACTTGCCTGTTGAACTGAAAATTTAAGGATTGTTTCATATTTGAGTGACAATCGAGCTGTATTATTACGTTTTGAAAACATATCCACGAAAAGTTCGAATTTATTTATGTAATACCTGCCGGGCTAGCACGAGCAGGGGATAAAAATTTTATCCACCGATTATATCCACTGACAAGGGATAAAATTGTCTTATCCCTATGTCAAAGCTTTATCCACCCTGCGAGCATGAGCCTATGGTGGATATAATATCGACAGTAGATAAACTTATCCCCGCGCATAGATAATATACCATAGTATAAAGCTATAAACTATACTAGCTATAAACTAGTTTTAAGATTAAGTAGATTTACATTAACTTATATTTTCTTTTACCTTTTGTTTATTATATTGCTAAACTGTTCATAATTTTTGTTAAACAATATGTCATTTATAATATTTATTATATTTATTTTAAGCGTATTTCTGCCTTGTTTTTATTTTTTCTATTATTCTAATTCTTTCTTTATTTTCTTTTGCATAATATTTAAGTTAAATATACATTGCTTATATCAAATCGCAGGTATTACTTCGCTTGTGATAGCATTTATTAAAAAAATATGTGTTTAGAATTAAGCCAATTGTGAAAATGGACAATACAGACCCTTTGGAGGTGGTGTAACCTCTTGAAGAAATTAAAAAAAATATATCCCCGCAATTACTGTCATTATAAGAAAATTACAAAATACATCAAAATTTATGTCTTCTCTAAGTCACAAAGATTTAATTTTAATTGAAAATGATGAAGCATGAAGAATAAAAATGTAATGATTTCAAACAAAACAAGGAATAAATAATTTTATAATCATGAGTATGGTATATTTAGCAACCTTTGCTAAAGAATTAACATATTTCTTAATTTAAACCTTTGAATTGTAACTTTACTAAGTTTGATAACTTTATTTTAAAACGTTATAATACTTATCTAAAATATAGTATAGACCGATTCTATTAATCATTAAATTTGACTTGACCATGGACTCGCCTCGGGTATTGTTGACACAACCTATGTAATTAAATCATGGCATTGAGCTATTGAGACTTTTTTGGACAAGGTGGTTGTAATAGATGCTTACTTCAATATGCACTGGTAGTCCATCCACAGAATTAATAGACTTTAAAGCCTCATAGAGTTCTTTACACAAATACAAAACAATCTTTGAGCATCCGAAACCGGCGTAGAAATTCGTTGCTGGAGAATTCCAATAGATTAAGTATTCTGATCACGTATCGATCGCTGATGTAATTTTCTTTCTTGTTTTTCAATTTCTGACACGAAAATGTAGTTGCAATAGACTCGAGTAATATCTTTTTTGTATTAAAATGGTTTGAAGATAAACTTAAACCCACGTCCGCGAAAGAGGATAAAATTGTCCCTTTCAAATGTCAAAAAGGGATAATTTTTTCTCTTTCCCTTGGCCCCATGCTACGGTCGGGGAGATATATGTCCACTCGTTATGTCAAACGAGGATATACTATAGAGATAAGATAATTTTATCTCTTGTCAGTGGATATAATCGGGGGATATAATTTTTGTCTCTTGCCCATGCTCGCAGGGTGGATAAAACTAAGCAAGGGATAAAAATTATATCCTCTCTCCGGGGATATATTCTCTCCGGCTCATGCTAGCCCGGCTGAGGGAGCGACGCTGCAGGTGTATAGTTGTAGCAAAAATAAGTTGACTCGACCAACGACCACACTCTCATTGAACACCGGCGTAAAAAAATAGATATCCGTCTTAGCCCTGAGGGGTGATGACACATCTGCAATATGATTATTAATTGAGGATAGATGTAGATGTCTATGGGCTACAGCATCTATTTGCCAACAAGTGAAATGCGTGCTCGATTGCCACCCTTATTCTTTAAAAAAACATTTACTGGAGACGAGGCAGTTCCTCGTTAGCTCGTTCCATACCCTTGCTAGACAAAAGTCTATAATTTTTTTACAGAATAGTGTGACAAACGAGCACATAGTTCACCAGATTGTAAATAGTTTCTGGGACCTAATAACGTTCTATTGAAAGTCCACTGCTGAACAAAGCACTCCCCGGTGACTGCGTCAAAAGGTGGGGGGAAGGTTGAGATTTAATCGTAGGCGCCACGCTTGGCAGGTGGATTTATGATTTTTAATTATTATGAGGAAGCTGCTCCAGCCCAAATTTTTCTCTGTCGACTCTTACGGAACCCAGGCTATGAATTGGGGTAGTGGTTTCTTTTACGACGATGCTTTGCGCAGAGGCAATATGGTTATAGTGAGGTTAACCCTATGTGTGATTAAAAGCTAAAGTTACTGCCTATGTATACGTCTCACTGCTGGCCACAGATCTCTCATTTCTGAGAGGGTTTTAGGGCAAGGAAATGTCCGCCGCACTACCCTAATGCATTTTGGAGTACTTCACATGTCCACAAAATATATTTTTTATTTCTTAGACATGCAGGTTTCCTCGCGATGGTTACTTTTAACGCAAATTATTAAAATTGCAATTAACGATTTCATTCGTGCCGGCCGGGATCGAACCCGGGTAGCTCGCGTACTGTGAAATTTTCGGCGAACGGTTAGCCCCAGAGCTACCAAGGCTATGTGATTATTGCTAGTTAAATGTAATTAATATTAAATAAATAATATTCTAGTCTATTCATTTCATACGAACCAAATAATTTAACCTCCATTTGGGGTTCAAGACAGATGAATAATAAAATTCATTACCGATAAATGAATCACTTATGTATATGTGATCAAAATCTTTCTCTATTTAAGTGGCTAATATACCTATATTAAGGTCATATGAAAAATATTATTCGTAGTATTACCCGTTAGCCGTATTTGTTCTCTATTACAGATGCAAATTATGCCATATCCACAAAATAGGAGACGCTATAGCATTCTCGAACGAGTAAATATGTTCTCGCCGGGCATACACTAGCAAGCTTTTGTCTGCCCACTCCCGCTTAACAAAGGTGTGATGTCATAGAAGCGTGTACCACGTACACGCAAATGCAATTTACTTAGATGTAGAAAGACTAAATGAGACCTGTTTTCGAATGGGCGTGGTGTAAACAAACGCAACTATCGCCTACGCACGATATAGTATTATTGCTAAGATTAAGTAGTTACAAAACTTCTTGACAAATTCTAACTAGTTAGTAATTAAAATGTTATATCTTGTAATAAAATATTTACAACTCTCCTGTTGCTAGTAAGCCGTTTTAAACAATAGATCAGTTTTTGTGATTGTAGTATGATAATAGAACTTTTATTTCTAATTTCTTGCAAAGTGTTATTACGATCTTTACCGCAACCTTCATTTTATATATAAATTAATGCTTTGACGGTTTGGTCATGTACTCGTAGAAAGTATGAATGAGGAAAAAGTCGGCAAAAGACGCCCTTGACGGAAATTCGACGGCCATATTGGCGGTGTATTTAAGGTAGGCAAAATTAAGAATACACTTAACCGACGAGCATGTGTGTGTACATAGAAGGACGTAAAGAAGGCGACAGGGGTTGAGTCCGGATAGTACTAAATGGAATTTTGCAGTCTTTGGCAATTCTTCTAGATGACAGACGTGACCTTGCTAACACTATGATATATTTCTTTATACTACAGATCAATTTTTGTTTTTTTTTTATTATACTCAAGTTGATATATACTAAATTCTGTTTAAGAAGAATTTATATTATTTTCGCACATAAACCAACGCTATTTCTGATGTTTCTAGTGCTGTTAGACTTTTCGGCTTTTAAAGCTTCAACGGGCATAATTAACGAATTGATTTCTTTCATACAGAACGCAAACCCTTATGTTTTGCAAGATTTCCAGTCCTGAACTCACATATTGTGAATGCTTGATAATACTAGATTATAGATATCGATAATTCTAAATGATACTTCTTCATATATGACTGCTATGTTGGTTTGGTTATCATAAACATTATTGCTGATAACGTGATCTCGGCTTCAAAGCCTGGGTTGAGCAAAAAATTAGTTATTGCGTTTTCTTAATGATTTCTTATATTTACGCGAACACTATACACTGATTCAAACTACTTTTACGGATTTTATCGCATTTATTTATGTTGGAAAGCATGAAAGTCCAATTGTACTATGCCTGTTCTATCTCAGGCCGTGCGGCTTACCGTACCATAGGACAATGAGAGTGAGGGAATAGAGAGTGCACCCGTTTTCGCGCACACGGTCGTGCACTATAATCCTGTCATGCGCTGATGGTTAATCTCCGTTGAGGACCGGGACGGGGCCAAAATTCGGTCTAGAATAAATTACATTACATAGATGGTGGTAAAACACCCAAACTGACAACGAGGAGTAACATCAAAGTTATGACTCGTACATAACAATATTTTATAATTGGAACTCAAATAAAATTGATACACAGGTTTCGATTGAGCTCTAGCTCCTAAACTGGGAATCCCGTATTCATGACCTAATCGCTTATATACTTTATGCACAAACAGTATTAACATTAATTATAAGCTTTAATTTAATTTAATTACATTCTATTTTATTTTATTCAATTTAACATAATATGTAATAGTTGAAATAAAATTAAACGTTAAATATTTAAAAAAAAGTTGTATAATAATAATATACAAATAAATGTGTGAGTGTATCTATACGTTTTGTGTATATACCTGAGTTTCGTAAGTGGGCGTGTGTGTATGTTATAATTACACGTAGTAGTGTAGTTGTTGCATATAAGTGATTGTAAGAGCTAAAAATATGTTTAATCAATTATTAGGTATTTACATTCATGACGTCTGATTCTGGGATCGCCAATCCATATGTAATTATTGACATGTAATTATCATTCTTGTAAAATTCATTTTTGAAATTATTGACATATAATTGTTTATATAGGTACCCCTGTCACAGTAAACCTACATGAGGAAACAATATTATTATAATACCTGACCTCTTCCAGTTGTCATTCTGCATATACCACGCAAGTGTAAACCATGAATGTGTCGTAAAACCGATGTTTAGCGCGGGCCTTACCATTTCGACCAGTTCACAATGTAGCTCAACGATGTTTATACAGCTCCGAACCTGTACTAACCGCCAAGTGAAATATTTATATGTACCTCGATACAATAAAGCAGGCTAACTTATTTAAGCAAGTACCTACTATTGAATTTGCAAGCGTTATACACATAGAGATACCGCGCAACTTAATCGGATACAAATGGAATTAAAATAATGCCTGTTGCACTCATAAAATATGTAGGTCAGTTCGTATGTTTGTTTGTTAACAACATTGTAATTGGATTTTATACTGTTTTTTTATTGTTTCAACACGAATGGGTCAGTTCAAACGGAGGATCACGCTCTCACAGAATACCATCGTAAAATAGCAGCTTAACGCTGCTGTGTTTCGTATGGTGAGTGTTGAAAACCGGACACCTTTTCCACTGGAAACGAGTCATCTCATCATAGTCGTCATAAGTAACAATGATTCGTAATGGAGGATAGATGTAGATGTCTATTGGCCACAGTAACTAATTACCATCAGTAGGACGTTGTACTCGTTTGTCACCATAACCTATAAAAAAAATTTGATGTAATAATTTTTTTACTAAAAGTGAAATTAGTAACCTGTAAAAACTAGGTGTTTGGGTCTCATTTTCTCTCTAGGTCTAGATCTGTTTTGGATCATCTTTTTGCTTTCGTACAGAATCAGAACTATAACGCAACAGTAAGTGCTCATCGCCAAGCAGCAATGCACTTACATCCCACTGCTGGGCACATGCCTCTTCTCATTTCTGAGGTTTTAGAGCTAGGAAAAGTTCACAACGCTGTTCCAATGTGTGTTAAGGGATTTTACATTACTTCGAATTTTTTTTAATTTCTAAGACTACGTGGTAAATTTTTAGGACAGTTAATGTCATTACAGGTTGTGACGAATTTCTTTTATGGCAATTTCTTTTATGGCTTAAACAAGAGCGATTAAGGGTAAATCGACCATGTTAATACTTTACTCATTCCTACTTATCTTCATAATAAATTGGTTATTTTGTATTTAATACTGCTGCTGCTGTCTCACTTATATAATACTTTTGTGGCAACGGTTCCTGTGCTTTTTTAGTAATATTTGATAGGATTTAATAATCTCTGATAGTTCTTAAATAGGCAAGAAAATTAATACATTCAAGCAAAAAAAAGATGAGTTGCCCAAAAATAGTTGAATATCAACAAAAAAATAAATGTTAACAATGTCAATCCAATTTTTATAACAACAGTTGTGAAAAGAGAATCTCTTAAGAATTTATATAAACGACTATTTTATTGTTGATTAACAAAACTATCGATAAAATGCAATTAGATGGCTTTATTGATTACTCTATAACTTTCAATTAAAAGGCGCTTTGATAGATTAAAAATAATAAAACATATATAAACAAAATTTGCTGACTGCGCTCTATTACACAAATTCGTTCATCAAGAGCCAATAACTTTTACCATCCATAGAAAATTGAAAAGTATACCTATGCAAATCGTTGAACTCATTTGTAACTCATAAAATGCTCAATCTAACAATTTCAGAAACTTATAAATGAATCTCAGCTTCACGATAGATATTCGTATCAATTATTATTTATAGTGTTGTTGCACAGTTTGCAAAGCTTACTTTTACTTTAACTTCTATTTTTTTTTTTCATTTAAATTAATCGGATTATTTTATTAATCTACAAAAATATTTAAGTAAATGCCTTAAGTATTGTACGTTTTGGAACCAATTTGACAAATAAAAAGAAAACAGTAAATATAAATAGGCATAACATGAACATATTTTTCAATAATGAATAAGCTATATTCTACAATGAGTTGATATACAATAGGTACAGAATTAAGTTTTTAACTAAAATAATTGTTTCGTTACATCCTCTACTAAGGGTCCATAAAAACAATAGGCGGTAGTTAACCGAAGGGCAGCTAAGGGCAAACCAATATGCTGGACAATGGCCAAACTACAAACACACATTATTTACATAAGACTTTTGTATTTTAGGTATATGCGTTACTATTTTTATCAACATGCATCTTCCTAGTGAAATTTAAAAATTAACTTGAATCTTTTAATTCTATTAATTTACAATACTCTTCACATAATACTTCTACAAAAAAAATGTACAAACAATGAGGGAAAAACAAAAGACGATTTTCCAAACAACCCGGAAGAAGAAATAAATAAAAATAAGAAAAAGATTAACAATAAACTAGAAATGGGCTAAATTAGAAAAAAGAATTCAAAAATGTACTAAAATGACAACATACTTTAGGAAGATCAATGACCATAAATAAGAGGAGGAAGAAAGAGAGGTTAAAAAGACAAATAATGTCGCTTAATCTGTTTCTTGAACACATTTAACGATTGAGCACTTTTAATTGACTGGGGTAAGGAGTTCCAGAGTCTTACTTCAAGAACAGCAAAAGGTTTATCATAAAATGTGGAGGAGTGCACAGGACATGGGAGGGAAAGATTTTCTTTGGTCCGTAAGGAAAAACCGTGACAAGAATTTTAAAACATTCTTTTAGATAGGGAGGACTTGATATATTAATTAAGACACACGACGCAGTAGAGCGCAGTAAGTATATGACAGTTCTGACGAAGACGGATTGGGAGCCACTTGAGTTTAGTGCGGTATTTCGAGACTTGGTCATATTTACGAAGCCCAAATATGAAACGTATACAGAGATTTTGGAGTCGCTCAAGTTTGTAAAGTTGCTTTTGGTGATATCAAGGTAAGAAATGTCAGCATAGTCAAGGATAGGAAGTAGTAAAGATTTTCCAAGCGTAATTTCGATGGAAATGAGTAAGAAGTAGTTAAGCCTCAGATGCGAAGTATATACTGCAAACATTTTTCGGCTCTCAGCCTTAATTTATCACTTATTTTGAATACTGTTATACTAAAATGTGTGTCTAAGTACAAAAAGATGGTCAATATAAATTAATTTTGAATAATTATAAATTATATCGACGAAACGAATCCCCATCACCACATTAGATTATAATAGCACAAATACGAAAATGGAAATGGGTAAAAAGTAGTTAAGCCTCCGAAGCGAAGCATATGCTGCAAACATTCTTCGGCTCTCGGCCTTAATTTATCGCTTATTTTGAATACTGTTATACTAAAATATGTGTCTAAGTATAAAAAGGCGGTCAACACAAATTAATTTTGAATAATAATAAATTTTATCGACTAAATTAAATCCCATCACTATATTAGGTTATAATAGCGCAAATACACGTGCGCGGGCGCAGGCTCTACGCGCGATGTAAAGCGCCTCGCGCAACAACCGCCAATTATAACAGAGGAGCGATTCGTAATTATTTTAATGCCCGATTTGATGCACGTGCCCATTGCACACGATAAATTTATCTGATATTTAATTGTTCTTTATAATTTGATTTGGTAGTAAAAATTATCTTTTTAACTTAAGCTATTGATATAATAAACTGTAATTTATGATATTTGTTAAGTTTTTTTTAAGACACCTTTATGTACCTCAGATGTTTATCAGACCTGGATGATAGAGGTTTTAATCTGGTATGGTTCTAATCTGTTTCACGTAGAAAGATAATTTATATAAGTGTAGTTTATAAAACTGCGGTTGCCCAAAACAAATGTGAGTTAACAAATTCATACGTTCTATTTCTTAATTTAAGCATTTTACTTAAAAAAAATTGGGATAAAA
The DNA here is from genome assembly GCA_036936625.1 of Parnassius smintheus behrii. NCBI lineage: Eukaryota > Metazoa > Arthropoda > Insecta > Lepidoptera > Papilionidae > Parnassius > Parnassius smintheus. The sequence goes on along the minus strand of JAUPFT010000021.1, from coordinate 11,384,736 downwards.
ATATTTAAATACTTCATGCATTTGTCCAATTATTAAAAAAGCAGACTATTAATAAAGATCGCCACATATTTTTATATTTGTTATTAGATTCTTAGTTATACACTAATGTTATTTTAGCCGACTTCAGAAAAAGAAGGAGGATCTAAGTTCGAGTGAACCTATGCTATTTTTTTATGTACATATTATACATATTATACTAGTAACATCTGGCATCGGATAAAGTATTATATCTTCGTCAATTAAGGACTGATTTTAATGATCATTTCTTTATCGAACATGTTATACTTAATGGGTTTCACCTGGGTTGGAAAAATTGGTTGAAAAAAATATTGGTTTTGTTGCAACTAAAAAACTAACTTAAATTTTGCAACTTTTTCGCCCTTATTCTATTTAAAAAAAAACTACTTAGATGATATTCAAATTTTTGATACTCTTTAGTTCATTTAATAGAGTCAAAAACAAATTCAAATTCAGAAGTTCCCTGAAATCGTCTTATCATCGGTAACTTTTTCTATTTGCAAGCGATATATTATAAAATTATTATTGTATAAAAAACCAATCACTTACAAATTCTAAGCAGCCCTCTGCTGATATGGTGAACACTTTCAAGATCATATGTTAAGAAAATATAGATAACGATTATAAAAATGGGTTCAGAAACTCGTTTGATGGGAATATATTATATTTTAGATGACCTGATCTATTACCGCTGACGTTGCTGGTCCATCAACCAAATACGTACGGCGTATTCACAAACAAACGCCCACGCAAGTAAGTCAGCGTGCGATAACTAGTTATAAACGAAAGCGAGAATTCTCATCTGGCTTGTTACGGAGGTTACGGACCGACCTTGTAAAATTATACATTAATATAATGTTGTTTTATAATCCCTTGCCATTCTGCAATTTTAAACAGCTTTATTTTCAGCCATTGAACTGTACCGATTCGATTGTTTTTTTTTTTAATTTATCTATACTTTCGGCAATTACGCCTTAAAGTTATATTTTGCATGAAATAACTTTAAGGCGTTCATAAGTTGTTAACCCAGTATTCCCTTTTATATGAAGGGGCTTCTCTTAGTTTATGTTGTGGCATTAAAAATAGAAACCAGATATTAAGGCCTACCTTTTGAAATTAGCTTTTCAAGATTTTAAGATTTATGTAAAATATTTCTGCGTCTAAAACAATGGTTTTAAGAAAATGAATGTTTAATTTCCGTATCGTACTTGACAATGGAGCTAAGCGGTCAGTTTCCAATGTCCAATGTGATTACTGTGGAAACGGAGAGATATTTTTCATTATACTTTATAAACTGGACCAGTCGTTCCCGTCTGTCCACTGCGTAGGAAGAATCTTTTATCTCAGGTAGTATATCTAAGCTTTCAATAAATTAGAGTGTACACTCGCTTATTGAGAACATTTTCAATTGCTTGACAATTTACTTCTTATTTGAACATTTGAATTTGTGGCATTTCATCATGAACAATAACTTATTTCTTATCCATTTTGTGGAATATTTTAATCGTATTATTTTTGGATTTGTTATAGGGAACCTCTCTACCAGGTAAGATGTGCGGGAAGTCGATGGATGCAGGTGGCTCAGGATCTTGCTTTGTGACATTTCTTGGAGTAGGGCTATGTTTAGCAGTGGACTTGTGAAGGGCTGTAATGATTATGATGATGATGATGATGATAGGGTACCTTTTATAGGGCTCATATGTGCTATAGTTCCCATGCTTAGGCAAACAAACGCAGTTTTTGTTAATGCAGTTGTTATCAGAAAGATGCTACTGCCCATCTTCTGGTCTCATTTCCCTCTGTCATCTCTTAAGACACCTATAGGATGACATGGATTAACGGAATCTCTTTTCCGCTAACACGCAAGGCAAGTGGCAATCTCAAACTGGCAAATAACTGCGCTTGCCAGCCGTACGTTTTATTCGTGGTAGAGCCACGCTGCAGTTATTATGGTTTTAGCACGAATGGGTCGGCTCGACCGGGGAAGGACCACGCTCTCTCGGAATACCAGCGTAAAATAGCAGTTTAATGCTGCTGTATTTCGTATGGTGAGTGTTATGTGACTTTCCTAGTATAGTGGTGTTGGGAATATTGGTGCTGGGATTAGTGGTAACGGGATTAGTGCACGCAATTGAGGGAGGGCGGGAGGTGCTCTTCAAACTAGGTAAGATACATCATTTTATTTTAATGAGTGGATATAGGTGAAGTAATTCTTACCAACTTTAATATAATAAATTTCCGCAAAGTAACGCCTGATGCTATTATTATTATTTCATTATTTTAAATTGTTCATTGTTAATGTGTCATTGGTTCATGGGTTTGTCATATAGTTGAAGAGGACGACAATTTTAAATAACTGATTGAGCTTGCGTTTATTTTATAAAAATTACCAAGTTATACTTATTACTTATTTGCATAGTCCAGTACGTCGACGGCCTATTTTGTATTATGGTCGCATATGTATTAAATTATTTATTCCATCAATACATTTCGCTAGAACAATTAAACTAGCTGTCATCTGAGATAAATAATTCAACGCAAAGACGGAGTCATTGCTAAGTAACGTTAGCTACATTCATATACATAAATGTATCTTAGCATTATTTATTTGAATTTAATTAACACAGTAACGAGAACAAATACAAAAAAAGTATTAAAGTAGATGTTATTGACATTCCAATTGCGGTTCGAGTATAATTTTCTAACGTATGTAAATATCGAGGTCATTATCCTTATACTACATATAAGTACGTTGATTATTAAATTATGTAATACTAAATTATGCGTTTGCTCGTGTGTACCTATGTTTATTATTCATATTTTTATTTTTATTATGCGTACAATATGTCGTTCAAGGACTTTATTTACTAGAAGGAAAAGGGGAGATCTGCAGCCGGGCAAGGTGTTCTGCCCGGAAAGCAGCCAGCTAGTAGTGGTAGTTTTTGGGCAACCCTCCGGAGACCGGGGGAGGGTGGTGGGGAATGCCCATAGCATACGCAGCCGGCTACGTTATGTGGAGACTTTTACCCACTAAACCCCACCTTTAGGGATTGGCTTACCGATCCGACGAAAGATCCCTAAGCCGTACGCGGACGCGACCCTCCTTGCAGGGCACAGGTGGTAGTTCGGAGCTATTCTATATACTTATACTGTTTTATTTCGGAACTTTGCTAGCGCGATTTAGGCTTTTATTTGTTTCGCTTACGACGCGACGACCGTGCCGCCACATACTTACTAGCGATCCACCCCGGCTTCGCACGGGTGATTTCTAGATCTCGACAACAGCGCCACCTACCGGGTCCAATTATGAACCGTTTTGATCATTCAGGGCCGCACTCAAACGCGCACAAAAAAGCTTTAGAGTCGTTTTCGAGTTTTATCGAGACTAAGGGACAACAATTGGCTTTTACTCGTATGTATTTAATGTAGGTAGATACATCACGAGAAAAACACTAATGGATCTAAAATAAGAATCATCATAACGCAGTTGAATACTTGAGTACCAAAATATGAATTAAACGACCAAAATTTTATAGTGTGCAAACAACTCGAGTTCGATCCCTGCCAGTGTTACAGAAATTGTTATTCACAATATATTTATTTATTTTGTAATGTAGAAAAAACAGGGTAGAAATCGTCTTTTTTAAATTAGGAATATTTCGAAAGAGTCCACCTGTTGCTTGCTCCAAAAACCTCTCAAAGATGAGAGAAATCCCGTTTCGTTAAAAACATCCGTATTATTAGCTTTAAATAAACACTGAAAACTGACTTCAAAACAAAAACAAAACATTTTTCACGTAACAGATCGAAACATAGTGTACCAAAAATTACGACTAAAGTATTTCAGAAGTTATTATGTCGAAATTATTTAGTAGTTTTTGTTTTTATAAAAATCGCTTTTCACTTCTTGTTTAAAGTTTTCTTATTTTACCCTTTTTGTGATCTAAGAAATACCACTAGTTCAAGATAATATTAATTTTTTTATCTATTTTAATACCCACGGGGAAGGAATTTTCTACCTTTACTTATATATTTTATACCCATAAAGTATTGTAATATTTTTGGGTAAAAATAAACCATTTAAATCTATTTCCGTTAGATCGGAATACCTTACACACAAAAAATACAACAAAAAAAAACATACGCGCAGAATATAGAATCTCCTCGTTTTTTGTTCTATTATCTATTAACTAGATTAAATATGAGTACTTTGTACTACATTTTATATATTTACTAAGGGACAGCAGCGTGACGATAAAATATTTATAATAATAATACCACTTGGAAAGCCAGCAGCCCATACGCAGTGTAAGCGCATCGCGTAGGTACTTGTTCGATTCGGATTAGCGAATGAGTTTACCGGCTATTAGTGCGTGATTTATGATGTGAGTCGTGAAGCGAACGGGCCCCGATGGACCGGGGCGGCGCAGCGTGAGGTCTAGGTGCGGGCAAGTTAACTGTCGATATCGATTTTTTACGTGGGTTTGAAGTGTAGAGTAAGTAAAAAAGTTTTTTCAAAGCTTTTTGCAGTCTCGTGAAATAGGTACAAAGTAATAATTTAGATATATCATCTAAATATAAATTTAAATTTATATTTCTAGTCATAATATACATTTTTATAAGCAACTCATGTATATTCAACTACTTATAATAATTTAAAAAATAAAAATACTTTTACATTATATAACATTATATTTATTCTTTAAAATTAAATATAAATAAATACAACAAGAATATTTAGAGTTACCAATATACCATATACTTTATATATACCAAGTCAATATGCCAAGTGCCTTATATCTAAAAAATATCTTATTATTTTAAACTACATCGTACATGTATCGATATAATACACGGCTGCTGAATTCACAGCACTATAACCGTCAGGTCGACCGGTACAGGTGCGTTAGTTTCTCACCGCACCTCGTGCGTCTGTGTGCGTAACATACATACGACGATTTGTCCATAGATTAACATCTCGGGATCGCCCCATAATAAAAACAAATTGTTTGGTATAGTGGTAACAGAAAGTGATGACATATGGTTTTGATTTCGATTACTCTGCTTATTTTTTCCATCATGTTCAACTTTTAATTATTTCATCAATTATTCATCCATCAAAATTTCAATAATTTATTAACATTATAAACATTTATAAACATTATAAAGCTATTCGATAACATATTGACATTTAATAACATATTTACATAGAGAAAATAAATGTTGAAGTTAGGTGTATTACTTGATGACAGGTGAACTCAAGGATTCATCCACCCTCGGTAGTCAATGTAGATCAATCTTAAGGAAAGCCAACCAATTGATGACTCCGTGGCACAGTGGCTTAGCAATAAGTTGCAGTGCTAAGGGTCGCGGGTTCGAATCCCGCACGGAACACGAATTTGTATGGCCTACAAGTAATTGTTTCGATTCCAGATGTTTGCCTTTGTGAAATTTATCTATATATACTGACCCCACGATACAGGAAAAAATTATAATGTGGGGTAACGTTGTATTTAAAAAAAAGTGCCCATCACCAACTTACAAAGATGTGATTTAGATGTGGATAGGCGTGTCGCTGCCGGAAACAAAGTCAATGGTGCCCTGAATGCATTAATAAAAAGGCAAGGCGTGGTGAAGAGTGCACGCCTTGCAATACATAACGCAGTGTTGGTACCGACTTTGTTATATGGCAGCGAAACCTGGGTATGCCAGAAGAAGCATAAAAGCAAGTTGAATGCAGTGGAGATGCGATCTCTTCGTAAAATGTGTGGCGTTACCATAGCCGACCGAAAGCGAAACGAAGAGATTCGCAATATGGCAGGATTGAAAGATGACCTTATCACAAAAATTGATAGGGGCGTACTCCAATGGTTTGGACACGTTGAACGAATGAGTGAAGACCGAATGGTGAAGAAAATATATAGAGCGAAAGTAAATATTAAAAGGTGTCGAGGTAGACCGAGACTAACTTTCGAAGACCATGTGAGCAAATTGCTCGAAGAGGGGAGGGTCAAGAGTACTCGGATACCTAGACGTGCATGTATGAAGAAGTTATTGAACCTGAAAGAAGCGAAAGAGGTATGTAAGGATCGTGACACTTGGCGATCTGTTCTCTCTGGCTACCCCGTTAGGGATTGTGCGTGACGATAAGTAAGTAAGTAAGTACCAACTTACAAAGGCTCCTGATTTAAAAGGCAAAACTTTAATTATGAAAAAAAAACATCGTCATAACATTAATAATTTCCAAATCTTTTCAAATTAACAATTAAGTCCATTAAGCACAATCTAATCTAATATCATCTTAACAGTTGCATACTTATTTTTTTATATTCCAACTCTATAAAATGTTAACTATTAATCGACTGTTTAATCGTATATCTCTATCACTTCACTAATGACCGAGCTGTCAAACTTCTAGGAAGCAGTACCTCTCTGAGTGATTCAATTTAAATGAATTATTGCCAATTGATTCACCGTCTACTTGTTTTAAACCAATATCTTTATTATATATAAAGTCTTTATCTGGTTAGCAGATCAGTATTTAATATATATTTAGACATGTCTACGTCGCAGATCTATGTCATCACCAGTAAACAAGATGTAGGACGGTTGTCCACTATATGAAGTCACCTGGTGAGAGAGCTTTCATGATGATGTTGATGGTATATTATAGATACTCGAGTCCACCGAGTCAGTAATTTATTCTTGGGGCATGTATTCGCTTTCACAACAAAATCCTATTATAAATATACAAAATTTGACGGACTCAAAGTTCAAAAACTGTATTAAACTAAGTTTGTATAAAAAGGGTTATTATAATATTAAGGAATTTATGGATGGTAATTACCCCTGGGAAGGGTGATCGCTACCAAGCTATTTCTAACTTGTTTTGTGTTGTTAATTGTAATATACATGATTGTAGGCTCTTATTATAAAAAAAATTGTCCCGCTTCGCTTCTTGCTGGTTCTTCTCAGGACAGAGGTTTTTTTGAAAACCAGTGGTGATGAAAAAAAGTGACTTTCAGTAAGTATTATTTATAACCCATATTGTATAAAAGGTTTCTGTTTCTATTACAAAAAATATGTCGGAAACGATTCTCATTATTTCCTCGACAACTTCAAAGAAGAAGCTCAATCGATTAAATTTGAATTAAATGTGATAGTTCCGTTTTAGAATGTAGTCTTAAAAGGATTTTAACATAACGTGCCATTATAAATATAACATGCATTCCAGACTGTATTATAATTTACCTATCTTCAGACTCGTCTTGAGATTTAATTAAATGTATATCGTTAACACAACAAAGCAGACAAAACAGCTGACCGGTCTGAACAGTGAGCATCTATAAGCGAATAGATGCGCACTGTTCATAGTCAAGGCTTCTTTATTTTATTGCAAATTTATTCTGCAAATAAATTATTATACACATATTAATAATAAAATTAACCATAACGTACTAATAAAAAAACACTTCTGCTTTTAACTTCATTGTGTAAGTTTTATAAAAATAGAAGTATATTATTTTTTTCTACTGTATGGAGAGTAAAGTAAAGAAAAGTTAGTACGTCCCACTGCTGGGCACAGGTCTCCCTCATCTCTGAGAGAGTTTTGGGGCAAGGAAATATCTGCCGCACTGCTCGAACGAGTGCTGACGGGCCCCACATGTCTTCGAATAATTTTTGATTTTAAAGATATGCAGGTTTCCTCACGATATTTTCCTACACCGCCAAACGTGGAAAATCAGCACACGTAACAGCTTCATTCGTGCCGGCGAAATCGAACCCAGATTGCTCGTGTAGTGAGGCATTTATAGCGAGCGTTTACTCTATGAGCTATTACGGCTTAAAAGCTAAGCCGTTTGAAATTCAATAATTATAAAGTAAAGAGTAATTGTGAATCCAGTAATAAATTTTTGCACTGTACATAATTACATAGTAAAAAATTGTTTGAGCCACTAGTAGTACTAATTATTAAATGGATTTATAGATCTTCAATACAAAATTCATGAAAACATGACATGACTATGGAGCTGACGTTGTAAAAAATTATGTAGAAAGTAGTATGACAACACATGTGACCGGCTCTCGGTCCGTTGATTAGATGGCACTGTGCGAGAGTGCGAAGTTGCATAAACAGAATTGCTGGATGTGACAATTGAATAATACCTATATAAGTTTCATATTTTTCGTTCCAAATATTATATCTTATCTACAAAGAAAATATCTCTAAAAACCAAATTTAGCTCCTGGGCTTGACTTACAATTTCAACTCAAAATAATTCATAAAAATATGACTGTTAATTGCAAAATAGGTATAGGGTACTTTATAATTTAATAAATAAGATTAGAGAAGAGAAGACGTTTCATAGTCTGCTGACTGATAATTTCTTTTTTCAAAAACCAGATAAAGTCATATTGCGGCGAATTATGGTTTTTGACATGACTTTCTGACTCTTTGAAGAAGAATTTAAGACAGATGGAGTCTATGAGTCACAGCGTTCACTGACTATTAGCTGGATGTTTGTTAAATTTACTGCCTAATATGGTATTTTTAGACTAGTTTTCAATAAAAAACGACATTGTGACAAGAGTTTTGAGACCTTTAAATCCCAGAAAACATGTACATAATGTAGATAATAAAATTAATGGTTACCGCCTTTTATTTTTTTTACGCCTTTAAACAGCACAAGTATATAAAAGGTAAGCTTGGATTATAATAATAATAGAACACATTATTAGCACTGTATCTTAATAAAATTAATGTCCATAATATAATTACGTTTTGTATCGCTTTTGTTGCAAGTGTTACAAAAAATAAGTAAGTCACCATGTAGAAAATTTGAACGCACCAAATAACGCGGGTGTCGTATAAACCGTCTATGAGAAGAATTGGAAAGACCTTAAGAAATTCAATGGATGGTGATACATATAACCATTTATTGTATACCAGGTGCATATCTAGGCCAGTGGCTCTACTATCAAAGGCTCCCTTTCAAAATACCCTTCTCCAGATACGGACTGTTACTGAATAAATGCATAATATAAATGTATGTTGTTTCTCCAAAAATTACTTTTTGTTAGTTCCACACATTACTGAATCCCCAGGCATTATAAGTATGAATATTGATTACGGACTTTCAATAAGTATAATGTCTAATATTATGTACGTAATAAAAATACAAAGAAGCCTTTCTGAATAAACAAATGATCCTGGCTCCATAAAGAATATTGGTTTTATGACGCTATTTTTCTTCAATTCAATTATTCAATCTAAACTTAAAGATTTGAAAACAATAAAAAGTTAAAATAACGCAACCGGTTTCAAAACGAAACTGCAAAAGGTATTTAAACGAAGCTGCGTTGCTATTGACATTAATCCACTATAAATGCGAATCGCACTTTTTTCCGTCGGGCTTTCTTAACCAGTTATACACGCGGAGACGAGTCATGGCCTCTTGTTTAGTTATATAGATATTCTTAGGAAAGATGTGTGTACAGATAAAATTAATCATACTTTCATTTGTCTAGACAGAAGAGCACCACATTTGTACTGGTTTCAACACTACGCAGCTAGGTATAAATTAAATGATTGATAACAGAATCAGTAACTAAATCACTAATTTTAAAGTCCATAACTTGAGTCGTGGTACCTCTGAGGCTAAGCGCACGCTGTAAGCTTCACAGTACACGAGTACCTGGGTTCTATCCCCGCCGGCGCCAATGAAAATGTTAATTGCAATTTTAATGTTAAGCTTGATTTGCTGATTTACCACGTGCTCAGCGGTAAGGAAAACATCGTGAGGAAACGTGCATGTCTGAGAAATAAGGAAAAAATTATTTCTTAGACATGTAAAGTCTGCCAACACGCATTGGGGCAGCGCGGCGGACATTGGGACTACAGTGGGACGTACTATGAAAATCAAGAATCTCGCAAAATCGAAAATAAAGGACGGGTATCATAAAAGTTTATTATTACTACTTGATTAAAGTAAATTAGACAAAAGTTATAAATCTTGTTTATAAATTATTTAAGGGAATTAAGAAAGAATCCATTATTCGTCACTTCAAGTTCCAATCTTGCCTTTTATTAACAAAGAAGACTTTATAGACCGACTGATGGCGTAAAGTTGTCATAACCATCAGTTTACGCCAGTTCACGACAGGGCATAGACCTCTTCTAATTAAAAAAAAAGGTTATAAATCATTTATTTTCGGGTATATAAAAAGAATCAATCTTTTTTTTTCAAGTACTTATCTTACCTGTCTGCAATGTACCCTACTTATTAACGACCACTATAAACTTACGCCAGTTCATAGCTGGGCATAAACACCTTAACGCCTACTGGAACCGGTCTTTGTTTTCACGCATCCTTAAGTCAGGTGCATCTAACATTACAAGACACATACAGGGTGTTAGTGTAAACACCGTTGTCCTTGAAACCAGTGGTTTGGTTTCACTTATAAAACGTAAATTCAATGAATATAAAAAAATTCGCTATCTTCTTTAATAAAATTTAAAAAGTTTCTGTCCGACACCGTCCGTAAATTCATGGATACCCTATGCGCCCGAGTGACGTAACCACTGTAACAATCACCGCCCGCGCTAGCTACCTACACAACATTCAACATAAAAACATAATAGGTAGACATAACCTGTGATGTAACTTTTCCCTCATACTTTTATCCTGGCTTAGTACAGACAAAAATTGAGGAATTAAGGAAAAATTGAGATTTTACTAAAAAAAAATGTTGTTATTTTTCATTGAATTTACGTTCTATAAGTGAAACCAAACCACTGGTTTCAAGAACAACGGTGTTTACACTAACACCCTGTATATATTCATATGTAATCAGCCTACTATCAATTCAGTTTGCAAACACGGAAGGCTATTTCGGGAGTCTTGGTTCTCCGGTTAATGTCGTTCAACTACGTATGCCGAATAAAAATCGCATAAACATAGAGCAAGATGAACTTGAAAAGCAAATTATTATTTAAATATAATTTCATTCGAATAGTTAGAGCCGTTTCTTGGAAATCAACTATATGTAGGCACATAAGAAATATACAGGATTATTTTGCAATAACCGGCCAAATTTGCAGAGAAAGTTTAGAATAAGTAATAAAGGCAAATGGTGAAGAATAATTTATTAAAACAATCTCAAACATTCTGTTCCCATTGTCTTTTAAATTCAAAATACGTGAAAAACACATTTGCAATGGTCGATATGGACTCAAAAACGTTGTTGCCTATAAATCACATTCAATTTGGGATAATTTCAAATAAAAGTAGAAGCCTTATTAACTCGTATTTTCAAAAACTACAATAACGGTATATCATAATTTATATATATGAACTTCAGTTGAAAAATTGTCTACTCTGAAAAATAACCCTGTATACATTAATTGTATTTTATTTATGTAAAACAAAGCAACTTGCATTTGAATACGCGCTATCTTCCTTTTAGTGCATAAATCGATATGTGATCAGTGTAACGGATGTCAAAATGAGGGGTCAACTTAAGGTATTAAGCCCCATAAACTAGTAAATGTGTGATTCAATAACTGACATCATCATCATTATCAAACAAATATACTGGTAATTCCTTATAGATTACCGCGAAGAACGTTCTTGAGCCGATTCCATAATTCTTCATCTATGTATCCATCGACAACCTGCATGTTTTATCAGATCCTCATTCCGTGGGGATTAGCCCAACACTGCTAGTACGGGACGACCACTTGAGAACCTTTTTCCCCATCCATTGTAAGTTCTTAGAATTACATTGCCAGCTTATTGCTAAAATTATTATACTTATTTTATTATTTATTATTATTAAAATTCGGGCTATATTAGTAAGTCTTGTTTTTCTGTGACTATCATTATTGCGGATTTTATCACGCAGAGAAAAGCCTCTAAGTACCTTTAAGCTTCTTTCTAGTAACCTAATAAACTAATGTTAAATTAATAACAAAGAGGAATAAAATAAACGAATCAAAGATTAAATTTTGTAGTGTACAGTATTTTTTTTAATTTTGTAAGACAAAACACAAAAATTTCAAGAACATTTCGGCGATATCAGCGAATTACAAATTCTTAGGTGTAATTTATACTATTCTTTAATTTATGACGTCATAATGAAAAGGCGTTGACCGTAAACTTTATTTAAACTAAACAGCTTTCCAGCGGGTTGAAGAGTCACAAAGATAATGCTAATGTAACTGTCCATTACACTACAGATTAAATTTTAACAATCATTAGGTTCTAAATATTATCCTCTTACACATTTTACTAACAGTGCACAATACATTGTAAAGGTTTCGTTAGAGAAAGAAATCAACTTCAACTTAAGACTTCTGCCTTTATTTTGCAGTTATTACATAATGAACTAAACTTAACTTGCTACGAGGCAATAGAATTAACTATCGTTAGATAGTGTGCATTCAATGCTGCAACCAAAATGACCTCGATAAAAGTCCCAATGCAGGACACAAATACTTACAATTGTGTATAGATATACATACATACTTATATGAATGACAGTTTATAAAAATATTTTATTCGTGGTAGAGCCGTGGTAGCTCAGAGGTTAAGCACTCACTGTACATGTACGTATAGTACGCGAGAAACCCGGGTTCGATCCAAGAGGGCACCAATAAAATTGTTAGTTGCAATTTTAAGTGCTGATTTACAATGTGCTTGGTAGTGAAGGGAAGCATCGTGAGGAAACTTGCATGTCTCAGAAATAAGAAAAAAAATATTTCCAAGACATGTGAAGTTCGTCAACACGCATTGGGGCAGCGCATCGGCATTCTTGCCCTAAAACCCTCTTAGAAATGAGGGGAGGCCTGTGCCCAGCAGTGAGACGTATATAGGCTGTAACTTTAATTTTAACATAGTACGTTATAGTTGTAGCACGAATGGGTCGGCTCGACCGGGGTTAATGCTGCTGTGTTTCGTATGGTGAGTGTAGAGAACCGGAGACCCTCTTTATTGGAAACAAGGCATTCCATCTTAGTCCTTACGGCTGATAACGCATCTGCATTATGATTCTTGATCGAGGATAAATGTAGATGTTTATAGACCACAGCACCCACTTCCTATCAGGCGGACTGTACGCTCGTTTGTCACCCTAATTCTATAAAAAATATATTTGTTTATTTATTACTATATTATTACATTATTTAAAGCCAAATATTTTGTAGTATTCTTTAGCGAGAATTATTTAATAATTTAATTTAGCGAGAGCGTCTATTTAACACTGGATTTGTTTATCATTGCAAAATGAACGATTTATAAAGGAAAACTTTAGTTCAGAAAGTTCCATAATATTATGTTCTACATACTTTGCAGATTCTAAACAGTCTACCATTTTATTAGATGAACCTACATGACGAGGTGTAAATGAGAATTGGGTTTAAGGTATTTTAAAGTAAAACTTCTTTATCGAAGTATTGGAGAAATTAAGTACGGTATCAAAAATCAAAAACGTCACGTTTAGTTGTAACGTTTAACCGCTGTGGCTGCATGAGTATACTTTAGTTAAACCTACGTATTTAAAAATATAAACTGAAAGAATAATGATATGTCGTAAAGAAGTTTCACTTCGTACGTGTGTTCACAATTACATGGACATTTTTTTAAATGGAACTATAACTATATGTTATACTGCACTGCCCGTGCTTATTGTGCCGGACGGGCGAAACTCTCCGGAGTAAATGTTGTCGAAGATACTTCGCGAGTCGCTCACGTCCTACACCTATAGGTTCCGGTGGGTACTTTCACCGCCGTCTTTGTGGGTGCCGCTGAAATATTGTGGACTGTGGTTCAAATCAAAATGCACGATTAACAAATACAAATAGCAAGGTAGTGGCCAGCGGTTCGACTGATTGATTAGTCGCGAAATTTTATAACTATAACTATTGATCACGGTTGTTAAACTACGGTTGTTCACTATTGGTTGGTCACTGTATATTTCGAAAGATTTTTTTTAAATTGTACGGTGGTATCAAAGATCTATTGGTAGTAGCTGGTTTTCTAACACTACTGACTAGCAGCTATTATCAACTAAACTAGTTGATTTTATCACTTGTGTAACTGCGGATATCAGTTACCACTTTCACTATAATATGTAACTGCGAATATCAGTTACGACCTTTTTCGGCTAGCTAACACTTTCACAATATGTAACTGCGAATGTCAGTTACGACCTTTTTCGGCTAGCTAACACTTTCACAATATGTAACTGCGAATGGCAGTTACGACCTTTTTCGGCTAGCTAACACTTTCACTATTCACTATATACTGCTACTAGTCACTTCAGCTACCACCGGATACCACTCACTTCACTTCACTGTCACTGGTAGTTCTTCACACTACTACTGGTACTGGGTCCCGAGCCCCTAAGGTAGACTTGGGCAATACTTTGCAGTGAGCCGCTTGCCATTTTCCGTTTGCGTCTTTATTGCATAAACTTTTCACTATACAAATGGCATAAATTGCAATATTTTCTATACAAAACTAATTGCTACACTAACATGCTATACATCATTAAATCGGTAGTCTGGTACTTTATTAGTAGATCATAAAGGTTACTCAAAATATTAACAATGTAAAAAGTTATTAAACGAAATGTCCAAAATTTTCATAATATTTGGGTACATTGATTCTTTGATTTTTCTATAACTACGAAATGCGTTTAATTATACAAAAATATCCCTATACTTCTTTAATCTATAAGCCATATGCTAATTGAATGTCATATTTATAACTCTTTTAGAACATAAAATTATTTTCCTTATTTTAGTATGAACTATTACGCAGTTAATTAAAAACTTTTCCACGATAAGACGCGCTGTGATTGGTCGATTTTTTGGTATATAATAAAAGTTGTTTATATCACTTGTTATCAAAACGACATTCTATACAAATATACTAAGAGATATAAACATGCTAAATAACTATATTAATACACGTTTTCACTCAGTTTTCTCGGTTATTTCACTATTAATACAAAAAACAATATTCTTTATTACTTCGTTTCTTAATGTTGTTAGGCCGTCGCGAACATCTCTCCCGCCGTGCAGCGTCGCGACGATTTTCTCACAGCGGCGCTGCATCCATTTCGGTGAGCGACGTTGCTTCTACTTCGGCAGCGGCACGAGTTTCCTGGTTGGCCTCTTGATTAGGCCGTTTTCTGTGCGTACCTCCACAGTGCGAATCTGTCCGTCCGCACCGGGGTAAACAGCTTCCACCCTCCCTCGTGGCCAGGTGTTACGAGGTAACTGGCCGTCAGCTATGAGGACTGGATCGCCCACCTGGAGATTGGGACCTCGCCCATGGGCCTCCCGCCGGTTTTGAAGTTCCGGTAAATACTCTCGGACCCAACGCTGCCAGAACATGTCAGCGAGTATCTGGGAGCGTCGCCAGTGTCTTTTGCTATTCCTATCTTTTTCATCAAATACTCCAGGTGTCGGCAATCTCGCAGATCCTCCTAAAAGGAAGTGATTTGGAGTGATGGATTCGTCATCGTCGCTGTCTACAGAGATGTGAGTCAATGGTCTGCTATTTACTGTGTACTCCACCTCGCAGAGCAGCGTGGCTAATACTTCCTCATGCGGATGTCTCTCATGAAGGACGGTGTATAGTGCCGTCTTCACGCACCGTATGAGACGTTCCCTCTTGGCTGGTGCTTTACGCAGCAAATTGATTGGAAGTCGAGTGAGCTTTAGGTTGAAGCTCAGCTGATCGGTACTCGGTTTCCAGATTAATCCGAGTATCTTTTCCTCGGTTCCTTTGTTTCCCAGATCGACTGACTCAGATGCTTCATGGTCAGGTTCTAATTCTTTTACAACTTCTGGTGCGTTGGAAACCCATTTTCTTAAGGTGAAGTGCGCGTTTTTGTGTATGTCGCGTACTTCCTTCGATATTCGCTTTGCCTCTTCCAGAGACTGGAAACTATCGAGATAGTCATCCATATAGTGGTTTTGGATGATAGCTTCTACGGCTTCTGGATACTTGTCTTTGTATTTTTTAGCGTTCCAGTTCTTCGCGAATATGGCTGTGCAGGGCGAACTGGCTGCACCGAAAATGATCGACGTCATTCTATATTCCTGTGGAGCTTCATTACGTCGATCCCCTCTCCAGAGATATCTTAAGGCATCTCTGTCTTCGGGTCTAACTTCAACCTGCATGAACATTTCGGCTATGTCCGCGGAGACAGCGATTTTATAGCGGCGAAAACGCATCATGACCCCTGGTAGTGATTGCAGTAGGTCTGGACCCGTGAGCAGGAAGTCGTTCAACGACACCCCCTTTGTTTTGGCTGCGGCATCGTGTACTATTCGAAACTTCTCTGGCTTCATTGGGTTATGGACGTCGAAATGGGGTAGGTACCATGTTCTTCCCGGTGTGCTAGTTTTCGGTGCTATCTCGGCGTATCCTTTTTGTACAAGGGAATTCATTTGTTCATCATACTTCCTTTTTAGATCTTCGTCTCGATCTAATTTTCTTTCAATGGAAACGAGCCGTTTTATTGCTGTTTCATAATTACCAGGCATCTCGATATCCTTTTCCTTCCAGAGAAGCGCTGTTTCTATGTACCCGTCTTGTAACTGACGGGTGCTGCTATTTAGTATATCTTCAGCTTTCTTCTCTGGGTCGGAGTCTGGTCTTCTCGGATTGATAATGAGAGATTCCAGCGCGAAATATTCGCGGAGTTGGTCATCTATATTTCCCTCGCTCTTGTGCAGCTCATTGGCCGCGTGGACGCGCTGATACGGGGCTTTAGTGTGTGCCCCGTGTAGCACCCATACTAATTCTGTGAGCGAGGCAATTGGCTGGTGCGGTGGACCTCTACGGATTTGAGTGGCTATCAGAAGTCTCCAATTGTCCTGTCCTATTAGGATCCTTGAGTTGCCGGAGTCATATATTAGCTGCTCCTTTTGGTCTTTCAAGTGTTTGCACTTGGCTATGTCTACTGCACGCACAGTCTGTGGCCCCAAGTTTAGGCTTGCGACCGTGCGTGCTCTGAATGGCACCCTTTTGCTGTGGAGACTCTTCAGCGATACTTTAATTCTTCGGGATTCCGGTGAATCGAGGGTGGTGTTCCCGATAGCGGTGATCTTAAACGGGTCGAACCGCCCTTTAGCTCCAATTTGTTTGGCGATCTCTTCATCCATTAGTGAAACTGTTGACCCATCATCCAGCAGGGCGTGTGTGTTTACAGCTCCCGCCGGTCCAATTACTCGCACTGGAATTATTTTTAAATAGGCTTGATGCTTTGACACACCGAATGAGTTAGCAACAGTTTCTTGAGGTTCTTTTTGTTTGACCTCAGTCTTCTCCTTTGTATTACTATGGAGAAGTCGATTGTGTGTCGCGGTGCATCCTTCTATTCCACACTTATTTGTTTTGCATTTGTGTGTCTGATTTCTATAGCGTAAACAGCGGAAACATAAATTATTTTGCTTTGCGAGTTCCCATCTTTTGTTGATATCTGCTTCCTTAAATTTTTTACATTCGGATCCGTAGTGACCCTCCTTTCCGCACACTCTGCATTTCGGAGATGGCTTAGTAGTAGCCGCGTGTGCTCTATGTACTGAACGATTGCTTTGTGCTTCGTTTATAATTTCTGGAGGCGCAAATGCACTGCAGAAGCGAGCTTGCTCGGTAATAAAATCGCTGAAGCAGCCGAGGTCTGGTCTAGAGTCATATTTTTCGGTGTAGATTCTATACCACTGGGCACGTATAGAGTTTGGCAGTTTGTCGGTGAGGTGTCGTAGCAGCTCTGCGTTGACGAGGTAATGATCTCGCTTTAGGGCTCGAAGAGTGACGACGCTTCCCCTCACTTTACTCGCGAATGTGCAGATGTCTCTGGGCGCTTCTGTACAGCGTGCTAATCTTCGTAACTTCTCGGTTTCTGCTTGCGCAATTGAATCTGGACGCCCAAATTGTAGCTCCAGTTCTCGCATAATCTCATCTGGCTTAGCATGCCCAATAAGTTCTGAACTAACTGTTTCCAAGGCTCTTCCTTGTAGACTTCGTCTTAGTCTAGCAGTGTTTTCAATGTCATTGAAGTAGCCTCGGGTTGTTTCGTAAATGGCACGGAATGAAAGCCACTCGGTATGTGCTCCGCTAAAGCTTGGCAGTGTCATTATAGCTTTCGACGCTGCGAAAGTATGCGACGATAGTGGCGCACTCTCTAACTTTGATTTGTCAGCGAGCGCGGCTATAGCGGACGTGAGCTCCGATATAAATGGACGGAGCTCCATGTCTTCACTTATGACAGGTTCCTGGCTAGCTTTATTTGGCTTGGGATCCTTTTGTACATCTTCCGGATAGGAATCCTGGTATGTGAGCTCTGATACAATCGGTAGGAGCCCCCTGTCTTCATTAACGATGGGTTCCTGGCTGAGCTTCTGTGGCATGGGATCCCTTTGTACGTCTTCTGGATAGGAATCCTGGTGCGTGAGCTCCTTTTGGGGCTCACTGAGGTCGACAACGTCCGGGGTTGGCTTTGTGACGGTTTTATTAAATGGGGCCTTCCCTCCGGTGGTTGCGCCTTGATTTGACTTTTGTTTGGCTACAGAGTTTTCGAGCCAAGATCGAACGTACTCACTTTTGGAGTGACCATCTTCATCATAGTCGTCTGATTCGTCTTCTTCTTCAGCCATCTGTAAAGAGATCTGCGCAAGTTCTAGTTTGATCTTCAATACTTCTTCACGAGCCTTCAAAATTCTTCTATTGGGCCGAACAGTCTTCTTTGACTTCGTACTGCAATTGGTGTGGCCCCTCGGTGGCTCTTCGGTGTGGGTGTCTTCCCGGGCTGTTGGCGATGATGCACGGCTAAAGTCATCGTTGCCTTCTATATGTTCCCTCTGCTTTGTTGTGCGGGCCGTAGTGGTCGGCGCGGGCAGGGGTATCCCCCCCTCGGGGGGGCAGCATGGCGCCTCAGCGCCCTCTACCGTTGACGGTGAGCGTGGTGGCATCTGGTGGTGGACGGCGGCGTTACTGGCCGACGAACCTCCTTCCAGACCGACGGTCCACGCCTTGGCTTCCCTTCCTTGCGAACGGGTGATCGGCACCTTGAATCTGAAAAATTCTGCGGTTTTAATACGGTGGTGACTATTTACCCGGTTCCGAAATACAAACGGATATATCCGGCTCGAAGGACCAACGAATGTGCCGGACGGGCGAAACTCTCCGGAGTAAATGTTGTCGAAGATACTTCGCGAGTCGCTCACGTCCTACACCTATAGGTTCCGGTGGGTACTTTCACCGCCGTCTTTGTGGGTGCCGCTGAAATATTGTGGACTGCGGTTCAAATCAAAATGCACGATTAACAAATACAAATAGCAAGGTAGTGGCCAGCGGTTCGACTGATTGATTAGTCGCGAAATTTTATAACTATAACTATTGATCACGGTTGTTAAACTACGGTTGTTCACTATTGGTTGGTCACTGTATATTTCGAAAGATTTTTTTTTAAATTGTACGGTGGTATCAAAGATCTATTGGTAGTAGCTGGTTTTCTAACACTACTGACTAGCAGCTATTATCAACTAAACTAGTTGATTTTATCACTTGTGTAACTGCGGATATCAGTTACCACTTTCACTATAATATGTAACTGCGAATATCAGTTACGACCTTTTTCGGCTAGCTAACACTTTCACAATATGTAACTGCGAATGTCAGTTACGACCTTTTTCGGCTAGCTAACACTTTCACAATATGTAACTGCGAATGTCAGTTACGACCTTTTTCGGCTAGCTAACACTTTCACTATTCACTATATACTGCTACTAGTCACTTCAGCTACCACCGGATACCACTCACTTCACTTCACTGTCACTGGTAGTTCTTCACACTACTACTGGTACTGGGTCCCGAGCCCCTAAGGTAGACTTGGGCAATACTTTGCAGTGAGCCGCTTGCCATTTTCCGTTTGCGTCTTTATTGCATAAACTTTTCACTATACAAATGGCATAAATTGCAATATTTTCTATACAAAACTAATTGCTACACTAACATGCTATACATCATTAAATCGGTAGTCTGGTACTTTATTAGTAGATCATAAAGGTTACTCAAAATATTAACAATGTAAAAAGTTATTAAACGAAATGTCCAAAATTTTCATAATATTTGGGTACATTGATTCTTTGATTTTTCTATAACTACGAAATGCGTTTAATTATACAAAAATATCCCTATACTTCTTTAATCTATAAGCCATATGCTAATTGAATGTCATATTTATAACTCTTTTAGAACATAAAATTATTTTCCTTATTTTAGTATGAACTATTACGCAGTTAATTAAAAACATTTCCACGATAAGACGCGCTGTGATTGGTCGATTTTTTGGTATATAATAAAAGTTGTTTATATCACTTGTTATCAAAACGACATTCTATACAAATATACTAAGAGATATAAACATGCTAAATAACTATATTAATACACGTTTTCACTCAGTTTTCTCGGTTATTTCACTATTAATACAAAAAACAATATTCTTTATTACTTCGTTTCTTAATGTTGTTAGGCCGTCGCGAACACTTATTATATCAAACTTTTATGACTTTTAGTAACTGCAAAACCTATAATTTTATTAAATGGAATCCTTTTATAACATATTATTAAAATACAGAATAAAAATAAACCATAAACGTGTAACTTCACAATCTTTGTAAACATACTTAAAGGGTCTCGATTTAATTTATTACCTAAATAAACAACTTTATGCAGGTAATAAAAGTTTGATGTTTTATTTTCGTATAATGATGATAAAAATATTTTAAAACAGTACAGAACTTGTGATAATTGTATCCACAATCAACTGCATGGTAATTTTATATTATTGTTTCAAATTGCTTGAGACTTCGATTGGCCACAATCTCTAGAACAAATGACATATAAAACTTTACAAGAAAGAGGTCGAACAATTAATGAAAATCTAATTTACCAACATATAAATATGTATAATACTTCAAAATGTTTAATTGTTCAACTTGTTTTTAAATAATTTCTAAACGAAAATTGCGCCCATAGATTTAATCACTGTCCAGAGACCTACCCAAACTTTAAGAACGTTAAAATATACCACCAGCCGTTCCGCTGCAACAAAAAACGGACACTCCGAACAACGGGCATGACACGCAAATTACAGGCGCATTACATCCAATAGCTCAGTGCCCACTGACAATCTGTCATCGATATAAAACTTCTGACCTCGACTGGCACGATTGTTTCATGGTTATGATTGATGTGTATGCTGAGCACTGGGCAGCTGTTAGTGTGACTTAAATGAGAAGAGACAAGCGGATATAACATGGTCGTCTTGCTTTTTATTACGGTACTTGGTATAATTGGAGAGAAATGATAAAGTAAAAGTAAAATCGTAATCGACACTAAATGTTTCGAATAAAGTGTTTTTTTAGTACAGAAAAAAGCGACAAACGAGTTCATAAAATGATAAATAAATTGTATGGCCCATAGACACCTGCAACTATCTTTAACAATAAAATAAATTCAGACCCGTTTTCCTAGTTTCTGCACAGCCAGAAACAAGGCAGCATTAAGTTGCTATTTTACGGTTTCATATGAGAGGGTGATTCTTCCCAAGTCGAGCCAACCCATTGATGCTACAACCATACTATAGCTACAGAATGGCTCTGTTATGTATTTTGTACGTAGTAGAGCCGTAGTGCAGCTATAAAACAACAATGCAAATTAAAACATGCACATAAAATTGTAATAAAAGTATTTTTGTAGTTACTCACATTAAGTACATAACCATTTTATCACTGCTGGTCACAGACTTCCAAGAATGCTCGAGCGTGCAAAAGATTTTCCCATACTATGCTCTCAGTTCATTTATCCCTATACTCAATGTGGTAACTATTTTTTCGTCATTCATTGCATTCGTTATAATTTCTGATAGATATATAGTGTGAAATTTTACAGGATTCTGCTTTTATAGGAAATCATCATAATTTTTTAAAAGATTAAAAAAAACTTTAACTATAATTCTTATACGTCAATTGTAATGGCTTCACGTTTGGTCCTTATTCACCCATTATCAACCGACTTTAAAAAATGAAAAGGTTCTCAATTCGACTGTTTTTTTAATATGTTACCTCAGAACTTTTTTTAGGAGAACCGAGTTTGATGATTCTTTTAATATTTAAAAGTTGGTGCTTTTCATGTGGTCCCATATAAATTCGATCAAGATCTGAACAGTATAGTTTTTGAGTTATCCTTAATAATACGTATTTAATTGACTTCGAACACATTGACGATGTTCTCATTTTATTTATGTTGAAGTACAAAATTGTACAAAATTATTAACTTAACAGCTTCTATATTCAATAGATGCTTGCTTGATTTTAATAACAAAAGCGGTAAATTTAAGATAATTATTTGTATCTATCAAGTGGTAAGTTTTTGCGTGATGCGATATTACATATAACAATTCGTACAAGTAATATCGGATACATATTTGCAACATAAAACAGCTTGCAGCTTACACCACTGCTCTGAACTAATCGTGAAACTAGTGTGAAATCAAACATCGATCTGCCAAGAAATCGAGCATCGTACATACAAGAATACCAACAAAGTACATAACGTTAAACACATTTCTGTTCCATAGCATGTCTTCTGTGTGATCTTTTATCACCATAACATAACTTCTATTCATACTGGTAGGATACTTAGGACTACTTAGTATTTTGTTTTTGAACGCGGACCTTAGCTAATTAGGTACTGTTATCATTTTAAAGTTAATACTTAAGTCAATTTATATATTTTTTATGTTCTTTCCTTAGATCCCCTAATGTTAAAGAAAGATCTAGCTTTATCAATTTCTAGATTAAGAAAATATTAGATTAACAAGAGAAGATGATTTGTTAGCACTGTGGCTAAAGAGTCAAATCCCGCACAAAGTAATTGTTCGTATACTATTTGTATAGCCTACAAATAATTATTCCTGGTCATGGCGTTTGGCCATGTTTAATTTTTGTACACAAAAACGTCTCTAGTAATCCCGTTTTCGGCTTACATTTTTATAAAAAGAGAAAACAGTGAAATTTTTAATGGCAAACAAAGTAAACAGAGGAAAACTTAAACGATAAAGAACTTTGAGCCTATAATGATATATTTAAAAGTAATTTTAAAATGTTACAGATCATAAAAAAATTGACTATGATGATAATGAATAATTTCAGTTATTTTAGCAATATCATTATTATGAGTGTTTGTGAGCACAAATAAGTGAAACGTTATAAAAGGTATATTTTGGAATGTCTTTGTAAATAGTTCATCGAACTTTGAACAGAATCAAATGAGCATTAACGATCCTTACTATAACAACAAAAATAAAACTGAACAAAAACTAATCCTCGTGTTAAAATATGAATAAAAAGTGCTAAGTTTCCATTTTGTTGAGGCCGTAATGACAATATTATTATAACTTGATTAATCAATAATGAAAAAAGGTACACATTTGTTGTCAAATAGCATGTTATTTTTAACAATTGTTACTCCGTCTTTTGATTTATCGACAGCGTTACGTTCTTAAAACGCACAAAGTAATCACTTATATTTCGTATTGTGTAGGGTTTACAAAAACATTATACTAATAGAGGATGTGTTATATAAATTTAATTTTAAATTTTATGGTGTTAAAACTTATAATATTAAATTATTTTTAATTTAACTATGGTCAATGATGGATTTTACTTTGAAGGTTGAAGATAAACTTTTTCAAACTGTTAGACCCTTACTTTCTTATCACCCTTTCTGCAGTTCACTACAGGGCATGGGCTTCTTTCAGCATTACTTCCACAGTATTTTTCTTTAAGAACTGCTGGATATACTTTCCTAAGAATGTACCAGCTGGCGTTAATACTCAGAAAATTACTAAAAGCTTAATTCTATAGTCTATTGCACTTTTAATTTGGTACTTTAATATCTAATACTAATAATATAACTTATATGATAATGAACCGTGCCTTGTGGCAATTTAGCGGGGAGATATATGTTCAGCAGTGATGTTGTATGCTGATGTAGATGATGAATATTTTTTTCATAATTTTCATAAGCATTCACTCCGTTAACCCACCAGATTAACAAAAGAGGCTCTAGGTATTAACTGATGAAGAAACAATCTGTCTGACTATCGTAATGAACTTCCAAGTAGCAATTTTTTATGGCAAATATTATTAAGTAACTAGTTGTTCCCCGCGACTTCGTCATCGTATAATTTATTACGTTTGGATTTCATAGGCTTCCACTATTTGCGCGGAAGCCTAATTATTTTTTTTTCTAAAATAAAAGTAGCCGCACTTACATATCATAAAATCAGCTATGTGCCAGTGAATGTCTCGCCAAAATCGTTCAAGCCATTTTGCCGATCATGCGGAACAAACAGACAGACAGACAAACAAAAAATGTTTTATATGCATTTAGTAACAAGCTTTTATTATGACATTACAGACATTTATTTTTTGTATAGATTAAAATTTATTACTTCTATAACTTTAGTGACATAAACTTTTGCTTACCCTACCTTTTATCATCTTGCCTATACAATCAACAAATCAGAATATAATCTGACAATTAGATTATCGACCGTATATTGCTTAGTCATCGCGACCGTCATTGTTGCTGGCGAGTGAAGACAACCAAGTGGTTCTGTTTTCGGAAGCTTTTGTTACTGCTTTGTTATTTCTACGTTTTAAGACTGGAAGTTTACCAGCAGGTGTAACAAATATTTATTTAGAGATTGTTTTATTTTCCCCTTTAGAATTGTATTTATTACGATATTAAAAGACAAATTTTATAATAATCCTATACTATTAAACGAGCAATTCTTGTATATATGTATATATATATAATCGGGATCTCGGAAACGGCTCCAACGATTTTCATAAAATTTAGTGTCCAGGGAGTTTCGGGGATAATAAATCGATCTAGCTAAGATTTATTTTTAGAAAATGTCTTTTTGTCCGTGTTTTTAGGCAATTAAAAACTGCTACAATATAGTTAGAATAAGAAGGTAAATTTTGACAGTTTGGTAATGATTATAAATAGCTTATTGGTATAATGGGCGGTCACAAAATCGTAAAACCCCGGTTCGAGCCCAGACCGACCGACCGACTTTTTTATTTTTTTTTTTTCAAGTTTCTTTCTTTTTTGAGAAAATATATTTTTTTCGAGCCCTTTTTTTAGTATTTTTTAAAAACACGAAAATTTAAATAAAAATAATTGCACTCATGATTTTTTATTCAAATAACCAGTTCAGTTTTTTCTGTTATGTCGCTAAGATCAAAAAATATTATTTATAATTCATCAGTATGTAATTTGTATCTAAATATAATTTCCAAAACACACGAATTAAAAAAATCGAGCGAAAAATACCGAGCAAAGCTCGGTCAACCGGGTACTAGGTCTTTATCTATGAAAATGACGTTCCGGTATTGGCCATTTCGAATAAAAACAATTTTTGTTTGTCTTAGGATTCTAATTTCAAATAAATTTTATTTGTAACATGGAATTATTTTAAAAAAACTTAGAATTATATTTTTCAAAATTATTCGTTTTTTTATTGATAAGCGTTACGTTTTCATCGTAATTGTATCTTTTGCGTCTTCATAGATACGTTTAAAATTCGAGTAATTATGGAATATGAGTACCGTCGTGAAAGCAACACGGCACGAGCGGCACGCAACATCAGCGAAATTTACGGAGCGAATATTGCAAACAAACACATCACTTCCGTTTTGCCCACTTCAGGTCCATTAAATGAAGGAATTTTGAACCGTATCGTTACCTGCGACGAAGTATGGATTTTGTTTGACAATCGCAAGCGCTCAGCATGTTAGTTCGATCCTGGTTCCAACCAAATTGCTGAAATCTTAAACGAAAAACTAAGAAACCCTGGAAAAGTGATGGTCACTTATTGGCGGGATTCTATACCCGAGAGGCAGTACAAAGTGCCTTAGAAGAATTTATTGCCTCCCGTCCATTCCATTTCTCCAAGAAGATTTCTCCAAGAAGGGCATTAATAAACCGCCACTGCGTTGGTAAAGATGAATCAATATCATGCGTGATATCGATTCATCTTTACCAACGCAGTTTCATTAATAGAAATAAAAAAATATAGAAAAATATTACGTTAACTTATTTGGTAAAAAACGGTGTTTATATATATATATATATATATGTATGTATGTCAAACAAGGTAACAGTCCACTTGATTGTAGGAGGTATAAGCTGTAATGCAAACCATATACATATACAAATGCAATTAAAGCTGTTTTTTTTTTCGTAAATAGAGTTGCATTTATTACGATGTATAAATATTATTTTTATAGTAAAGTAAAGTAAAGTAAAGTTACAGCCTATATACGTCCCACTGCTGGGCACAGGCCTCCCCTCATTTCTGAGAGGGTTTAGGGCAAGGAAGTGTCCGCCGCGCTGCCCAAATGCGTGTTGACGAACTTCACATGTCTTCGAAATATTTTTTTTTATAGAGTGCAGTCTATTGCGTATCAGTAGAAAAGGGAAAAGATTTTGTTTTTAATTTATGGTTTATTAGGCAAGAAAGAAAAGGCAGAAAAGTCCAAGACAAAAAGAATTGAATTTTTCAAGTATCATTTCCAATAGACTATTCGAATAGATTCTTATAGTTCCATGTGATGCACAATTATATTTCTGCAATTAATTGCAATATGTGTTTAATATTTCAAATCTGTTTAAGATAAGAATCTGGAAGTTCCAGTTCTATAATAGGTGCGAGTAGCCTAAAGCGTTACCAAACAAAATATGTTCAGTTATGTCTATCCTTAAGGCGAAATAACAGTCGTGAAGATACGAACGATAACTCCACGCAATTTTAATGTAACCTACAATTAAATAACAATATCTCGCGGAATGCAGCCTTCAGCAAAGCTAATTTCGCATTCTAAATCTTACATAACGCTAATAGGTATAAAAGCACAAGTTCGCCCGAGAATCGAACCAGCGCAGCGCCGACCTCTATGGGTCACGTAACATAATTGATTTACGCCGCTTCGGACTATGCATTAACATAAGATAATGCTTAACCTTTGACACTGGTTTTAAAATTTCACTTCACCAATTTAACAAGACACGGGCGCACTTAACTTTTATGGACGCGTTGTTATGAAATCTATTCTTATTGTCTGTAATGATTTTATTGTTTGTCATATTTTCTTCAATGTATATATACTTTTTTCGATTTGCGATTTTTTTAAATTATCTACTTGATGAAAATATACAGCTTTATTAATACATAATATTAACAAATATCAATTAAGTTTACACTGAATAACATTCTTGATCATTGGATAGAAAAACTGATATTGAAAACTTTTGTATAAGATTGAGAGTGAAAAAATAGAAAAAACCAATAAGGGACCATATGTGTTGTTTGATGAAAAGGTACAATAAATTTAGAAATACTTATTAAAAATTTTACTTAATAGGTGGGGTGAGGCTGTCCGCTATGTGTTGGTATAATGGTGCTGGGATTAGTGGTGACGGGATTAGTGCTTTTTAGCGGTCAGACAGCGCAGAGTCTACATCACCCGAGGATGCCTCGTGTAGATGCGAAACAGGTGTCGTACTATCGTCGATGGTGTGTCTTTTCTAGAGTGGTGGTGTTGGGAGTAGTGGTCTTCGGATTAGTGGCGACGGGATTAGTGCACACAATTGAAGCAGGGCGGGAGGTGCTCTCCAAACTAGGTAAGATGTATCATTCTATTTTATTGAGCGGGTGGTTGCAAAGTAACTCTTAACATTTTTAGTAGAACTAGTCTAGTAATTCCAGATGATACACACTCGAAGAGCTGTCTCTGAACAGATGTGAACATCGAGAGAGATCACCATGTATAGTTACCGATTTGCTCAAAATTTATATAAAATTCAAGAATACCACGTTGCGTCAATCTAACAGACCCTACTCATAATCTCCAAGATATCATTCTGAAACTTTAAGGAGTTTATAAATAAAGCCGTGTTGCTTTGTAATCAACAAAGGTCTAATAATTTTGGTAATAATTGGGAGTTCAAATATACATTTCATTGACATTGTAAATATTAACTTTGAAAGCAAATCTGAAAAAGATCGATTTTGTAGGAATCGATCGTTTAGACCTCGATTTTTTTGTGAATCGAATCGATCGAAGATTTCGATTCGAAATTGATTTAAATATCGATCTTTTTCGGAAAGAATCGACATCCCTAATCTGGATATTTTATGTCTGACGAACACGAGGTGTTTATAACATCTATAGTCGCCACTTACAACAAGGAATGCGGGAATGAAAAATTTTCTTACGCCGCCACAACACAGCTTTAATAGGAGTAATAGGACTGACACAATTTAATACATTTATATTTATTTATGCTTTATAACCAGACGAAAATACAATATATAAATAAATATAATACATTTAACACCACATTAAGGATATAATTTTATACTCAACATGTACGGCTTCTTTTTGCCTAGAAGACTTTCTAGGTTGATACCATCCCCATGACTTTATTATTACATGATGTGAGACATTTAATTTTAAGTCTTATAATAACGCACGCACGTGTGGGATAATTGTTTAAATTTGATAACATGTATTAATTTCAGTAAACTCTATTAAAATAAATTTCATATTTTTAGAGTAGTGTGTTAATAACGTCGATTAAATAAATTATAAAACGATTAAAGAAATAAAAACAGCAAAAAGACCACCTATGCGCTTTTTCTAAGATTGTTCGTAATTACTCAGTTCTAGCAATCACCGTAGTTTATTTATTGGTCTATTAACTGGACCATTAAAGCTTAGAATTCATATTAAACTATTTTCCTCCTCTTACCATTTAGCACAATTCTTAAAATTCCAATTGTTACTTAAGCAATCAGTTGCGTTAATATTGACGTTCAAAAAAAAACGTTCATATCGTTCTATATATTACCTACATACAATAAAGAAGCACAAACTCTTAGTCGAATGAGATATATGATTACTTTACTAATGTGTAATCAAGAACTATAATCAATTTTAACGCGAGTGCTGATCATATGATCGGGACAGGCCAAAAAACATCATTTATTCAGTTTTTTCGTCGAGTCTGGAAATTGGCGGTCTCACACCCGTGCCCGTGAAAACGTCGGTACTGCGCCTCATCTCTCTCCTGTTGTGTCGGTTTGCCGTTCCATCGGACTATGATAATGAGGGAATAGAGAGTGCGTCTTTGCTTACGCATACACTTGGGTACTATAATAATATCCTGCGCCGATGGCTAGTCCCCGTTGAGGCTTGAGTGACCGAAATTCGGTCTGGAGGACACTATAATTATTATAATCAATTTTAAACCTCTGTCTTGTATCACCGCCTTCTTCGTGTTCTCCAACAGTGTGTAAAATTTTACTCCTAGACATTCGCCTTTCTTTCTATATGGAGGATTCACCATGATCGCAATATCTGCCAATGGTATATGAGATTGCATTACCGGTTGTATCGCAACAATTACACTGCTTCTCATCTCCTGTCTGAGTATTGCACTTCCGGCGTAAAGGAGATTTGTCTCTCATACCGAGACTATGAGAATTTTCTAGCAATCTTCATACCATCCTGTGGATATTGTAAGAGGCAGCCTCGCACAAAATGCACAGGACGAAATGGTGTGATGCATTCACTAATGTTTTTATCACATTGCTTGTGTTAGCGTGTATGGTTATCTAACTTCATTTTATATGAATTTCTGAATTAACTATTTACCGCCTATAAAGCGAAGAGTTAAAGTTGAATTAGTGCAACCTTTAAATAATAATTTTAAATGTCGTCGTAGTTAAGTGGCTAAATACTCGCAATAAATGCACACAACACACAATATGCGACCAATCCGGAAGGAAGGATTGTCGTCTTCACGCACTGATGTACGTGCAGGTTTCGGGCCTCGGGGTAAGCCCCCATTACCCGTGCTGTCCTCGCGGTCCACCACTATGGACCGGTCCTGGGAGCCTTCTATTGGCATTGTAAGTGTATACGATTTTTGTCGCAATCGGTAATTTTTTCGTAGTCGGTAATGACTACGAAAAAAGGAGGTTATCTAATAAAGTCGGAGTTGGCCTTTCAGCGGCATTGAGGGTTGTTACTCGACTCTCTAATCGATATAGAGAGGAGTTCTCTTGGATAGGGTCGCCCGTCCGGAGGGCGAGTGTGTAGCGGCGCAACCAATCCGGGTTCGACCGTAGATCCGATACCAATGAAGCTTTACGTGTTAGAGCCACGCTGTAACTGCGAGTATATTATAGGTAGTTCTAGCGTAGTGTTTAGTAGTGTTTTGGTATGGTTAGTGTAGAGAACCGGAGTTTATTTTTACTGTAAACGAGGCATTCCATCTAAGTCCTCACAGGTAAAAACGCATCTGCATTTTCATTCTTAATCGAGGATAAATAGGAATGTCTATGGGGCATAGCATCCGTTTACCATCACGTGGACTATGTGCTCGTTTGTGGTATATTGTATGTGGTATATTCAAAAAAAATAAGTTACTCATTGTAATTAGTGCTGATTTATTACGTGCTCACTGGTGAAGAAAAACATCGTGATGAAACTAGCATGTGTAAGGAACAAAATATTTTGAGAACCTGTAAAGTAAGTCTGCAAATAAGTACCGGACCAGCGCAATGGAGTGATTGCTACAAAAACCCTCTCATTAGTAACAGGATGACTTTGCCTAACAATGGAATGTAAGCAGACGGTAACATTAATTCTTACTTTTTAGTAATTTTTTTAATTTATCGTGTGTATCTTCATAGCTACGATGTACCTGTGCTATTGACATCTCGCGTGTCTTATATGGTAATCAATTCTTCTAAAATGGGATGCACAGCGCTCATCTCAATGAGTCTGCCCTCTGGAATTACTATTACCGTTTTAACTTACTGATGTACCCTAACATAAAATAAAATTACCCTAAAATAAAAATTTTAAGGAAGGACCTGTGTTTTTCTAATGCCGAGCGAAGCTATGTTGCCCAAGAACTTGTTTTATTGTTTAATAAAGCCACTAGTTTTTCGGTTGAGTGATCTACTGAGAAGTTTGGTAATTAGAAATTTTTATATAATCAATAGTGCGTATATCAAATCATATATATCAAATCAAATCAAATCAAATTTGATTTGATTTGTGTGTATATAAAAATAAAATATTTTTGGCACATATTTTGAAATTTTCATACTATCCTGTAAACTTATTTGAAAGCTCGAGAGAGTGCTAACAAATAGCATTTTTGGATCATTTTGTCATCAAAGATAACATAATAAAATTAAATCTTGGTCTTTAGTAGTACTATTAGTATTTTGTGCAATGAGTTGACGTGTAAAAATTATTCACAATACGTCATATATAAAAGTAAGTAATAAGAATAATAAAATAAAAAAATAACAATGAACTTTAATATTTCTGACAAATGCGTAACACCAAACTGCGTATAGTGCTACCAATTTTACTGTTCAGTTGACAGAGTGGCTAGAGGGGAAAGAAAAGAGCTTCAAGAACAGAGCTTACTCCTTTCTAAAGGGCCGGCAACACACCTACAAATCCCCTGGTGTTGCGGTTGATCATGGGCGGCGGTAGTCACTTAACATCAGCTGAGCCGCATGCTCGTTTGCCCCGCTTCTATAAAAAAGGAGAGCTTACTACTTATAAAATACTTTATAAAATGGCGGCCTTAGTTCCAATTTTGTCTACCTGAATAGATAAGTTATTATCACTGTAACCTGAAATGCAGTATCTAATTGTTAATATCTAAATAAAGTTTTGAACACTTTATCAACGATTTCCAGTTTAAGGTAAGAAGCGTCGAAGTGCGAAGCGCAAGGAAGAGCATAATGAAACTACCGTCTGAATCTATTCAATGATAAAGAAATTGAAAATTGAATATCCACTTAATACGGTATGTTTTAATTAATGATTATACTATTCAGAACAATCAGAATTATTTGCCTTATTGTCTTCCTTCTTGGCTTTGTTCATAGCCAAATGAGTTAACAAGTTTACAGAAGACAAACTTGATGTTATCTAAAGGAAGCCGCTGGTATTTCAACACAATGGTATCATTTGCTGCCTTTAGCCCAACCTTATAAAATGATACTTGTATAGTAGTTATTACAGTGTATCCTTTAAGTCTTTGCCTGAGGTTATTGATAATCAATTTTAATCCGATGCTGAATGCATATGGCTTCTTTTGTATCAAATGCAACTATTGAATCCAAACGTTGAACTGTAATAACAATAAAACACATTTTAAAATCAACTTTATTGCTTGCTTTGTGGTAAAATCCTTTCAACAAAAACTGTAATTAAAATATCCGTAGTTAAAGGTTCATGTTATGTTATCTTCCTTTCTTATAATAAAATAAGATTTAGTTATTTTTCATCTTCTTTGCTAAAATGTAGTAAAAAGATAAATAAATACAAACATAATACATTTATATTACAAAAGTTTAAAAGATAAATTTTACATGATATAGTACTTTAGGAATTACATAGTAATTTAAATACGTATAATAAATTTAAAAGTAGCAATTATCATTTTAAAAGAAAAAATTAACAACTGTATCGTCTGAAAATCGAAAAAAAATGATTTTAAATCGTTTCAAAAAATAATTCCAGGTCTATTTCATTTTCTTAAATACTGTTCTTTTAATTGAATACTTGACTAGTTTTGTGGATAATAGAAAAATTGAATGTATTCAAATTTATTTATTTTTAATTTCCCACAAATTATTGAGGGAAATTTAAAAAAATAACAATCGATTTTTTATGTAATTTTACAATTAAAAATGGTTTTTCTTAAATGTAAATTCTAACGTAACGTCATTGCATAATACAGGTTACATAATATGTTTTGTTATAATATGTTTGACACGAATATAGAAAATACAAAGGTATAGCACGATTGCGGTTGGCTCACCGCCTTATCGCATTTAATGACATCACAACCAGTCATGTGTCGGTTTTTTTATTCAAACATTTAATAATTTTTATTAATATTTACTAAAAATGGATTTGTTCTTTCATTTATAAATAATAAATATATTTGTTGCAAAAAAATTAATGCAACTTCTCTTTGTTTGTAACGCTGTCTTAAATTAATAAACGTTATTGTAAATCGTAATATTATTATTAAAAATAACGTAATATATTAAAAAAATGTTTTCAATTTAAAAAAAAAAGATTTTATGTCATCTAATGCGTAGTTAAAAACGTTACTGAATGTTAACGGAAATATATCAGGATCAAATAATAACGGACATCGTCTTTTTTGTGAAGCACAATTATGATTAGTGACCTTTATTTTTCGAATGCCGTGTGTCCGACTATAATTGTTGTTTATTTTAGTACTAGAGTGCGTTGGATACTAGTGACCACCCGCGGCTTTGCCCTAGCTTCTGACCCGTACTGGCGAGCCTTTATTTGATCGCTAAGTAACTGTCATTGCGAATACAGTAAATTTTCTAAGATGGGCGTTTAGATGCAACTGATATAATTGCTTGTGTTTATTGTCCTGAGTTATAAGATTCATTTTGGCATGTGAAAAGACCTGAGTGTTATTTCAAGTGGAAAAATGATGTAAAGCGTACTCATATCTGGTTGCCAAAGTATAACGATTTATAAAGCACAACGTCTATTATAAGTGGATCTCCTTAGTGTTGTAATTTTTAAAACAATTATTTGAAATCTGGCATTGGTCGCTATCGATGAATCCTAAACCTTTAAAAGAGCAATTCTTGTATGTGTATACAGGTTATATAATATGATGTTTTGTTATAATATGTTTGACACGAATATAGAAAATATCCCTGTTGGACCTTCTGCTGACCTCTCACCCGGACGGATATCAGATTTCCATCGACGCCCCTTTAGGCTCCTCGGACCATTGTCGGGTCCGGAGTGTTGTGCCACTCACGCTGAAATCGCGGTTGCATTCTGCAGGCTGCCGCCGTGTTTGGCACTATAGGTCAGCCGATTGGGATGGGATGCGGTCTTTCTTTGCATCCTACCCTTGGTAGGGTTTGCTTCTCGCCGGATGATCCCAACGTTGTTGTGGATTCTGTTAC
This sequence comes from Parnassius smintheus behrii, assembly GCA_036936625.1. Taxonomy (NCBI): domain Eukaryota; kingdom Metazoa; phylum Arthropoda; class Insecta; order Lepidoptera; family Papilionidae; genus Parnassius; species Parnassius smintheus. Next base: position 11,350,557 of record JAUPFT010000021.1, on the reverse strand, counting down.
TGATGTGGTACTTCAGGGTATGGAACTTTTTATTCCTTCCTCTGTGGTGCCCATTGGAGGCAAATCTCAGCCATGGTTTGGTCGCTCCTGTAAAATAGCATCATGCTATAAGCAGGAGTGCTACCAAGCCTGGGTTGATGCATCAGCGTCCCGGGATGTAAACACCAGCGCTCTAAAAAAGAAGTATAATTCCGCCTCTAGGTCCTTCAAAAGAGTCATTGCCAAGGCAAAGTCAGAGCACATAGGCAGAATTGGCGAGAAACTAGTTCGCCTTCCTTCTGGAACCCGTGCATTCTGGTCTCTCGCCAAGGCTGTCCAGGGCAATTTCTGTCAGCCATCTCTTCCATCTCTGCACAGGGAGGACGACTCACTGGCCCATACTGCAAAGGAGAAAGCCGATCTTCTAGGCTCTTTCTTTGCGTCTAACTCGACTCTCGATGACGGGGGGAGTACGCCGCCGACCATCCCGCGGTGTGAGTGTTCCATGCCGGAAGTACAGTTCACACAGCGCTCGGTTCGCAAAGCACTCCTCTCCCTGGATATCCACAAGTCGAGTGGGCCTGACGGAATCCCCCCAATTGTGCTGAGGACGTGTGCTCCAGAGTTGGCACCGGTTTTAACGCGTCTTTTCCGGTACTCCTACTCCCTAGTCGTAGTCCCAAAATCATGGAAGACGGCTTTCGTCCACCCGATCCCTAAAAAAGGCGACCGCTCTGACCCGTCCAACTACCGGCCAATCGCCATCACCTCCTTGTTCTCCAAAACAATGGAGTCCATTGTAAACTGCCAGCTCATGAGGTACCTTGAGGATCACCAGCTGATTAGTGACCGCCAATACGGTTTTCGCCGTGGTCGGTCAGCTGGTGATCTTCTGGTCTACCTCACTCACAGATGGGCGGAGGCAGTAGAGTTCAAGGGGGAGGCATTGGCCGTTAGTTTGGACATTACGAAGGCCTTTGATCGGGTTTGGCACAAAGCGCTTCTTTCGAAGCTCCCTTCCTATGGGCTTCCCGAGAAATTGTGCGATTGGATCACCAGCTTTCTTGCAGATCGGAGCATCAAGGTCGTTGTAGACGGTGCAAGCTCCGATTGCAAGCCTATTAATGCTGGTGTTCCACAGGGCTGCGTGCTATCGCCAACGCTGTTTCTTCTGCATATCAATGATATGTTGCATACCCGTAACATTCATTGCTATGCGGACGACAGCACTGGTGATGCTCTTTACACCGGCCGAGCCAATATTTCTCGGGAAAACGTCTCCGAGTGCCGGGACAAACTTGTGTCTGAAGTCGAGTCTTTGCTGAACAGAGTCTCGAATTGGGGACGACTAAATCTAGTCCAGTTTAACCCCCAGAAGACACAAGTTTGCGCGTTAACCGCTAAAAAGAACCCCTTTGTCGTATCCCCTCAGTTTCAAGGCACTCTCCTTGTTGCCTCAGCCAGTATCGGAATCCTCGGCGTCGACATATCGAGTGACGTGCAGTTTCGTGGTCACTTGGAAGGGAAGGCCAAATTGGCCTCTAAAAAGCTTGGCGTGCTCAGCAGAGCGGGACTGTATTTCATGCCGGCACACCGCCTGCAACTTTACAAGGCGCAGGTTTGGCCGCACATGGAATACTGTTCCCATCTCTGGGCTGGGGCTCCCCAGTACCAGCTCCTTCTACTTGACCGCATCCAGCGCAGAGCGGCTCGAATCGTCGACGACCGAGTGCTTTCCGATCGGCTCGATTCACTGGCGCTGCGAAGAGATGTTGCATCTCTTTGCGTATTTTATCGCATCTATCACGGGGAGTGCTCTGAGGAATTGTTCGGATTAATCCCAGCCGCCAAATTTCGTGAACGCACTACACGGCAAACGTCCCGATACCATCCACACCATCTGGATGCTTGGCGGTCCACCACTGTACGTTTCACAAGGAGTTTTCTTCCACGTACAACCTCTCTGTGGAATAGTTTACCACCGGCGATTTTTCCGGACCGATACGACCTGGGGACCTTCAAGAAAAGAGCTTACTCCTTTCTAAAGGGCCGGCAACGCACCCGCAATTCTCCTGGTGTTGCGGTTGATCATGGGCGGCGGTAGTCACTTAACATCAGGTGAGCCGCACGCTCGTTTGCCCCCTCTTCTATAAAAAAAAAAAAAAAATACAAATCTATAGCACGATTGCGATTGGCTCACCTTTCATAAAATTTAGTGTCCAGGGAGTTTCGGAGGCAATAAATCGATCTAGCTAGGATTTATTTTCAGAAAATGTTTTTTGTCCGTGTTTTCAGGCAATGAAAAATTGCTACAATATAAGAAGGTAAATTTTGACGCTGTGTTAATGATCGTAATAGTTCAAGTGGAGATCAAGCGGTCACGAAATCGTAATGCCTTCGTTCGTGTCCTGTCTTTGGTCCGACTTTTTTCCTTTCTTTTTCAAGTTGCCTTCTTTTGTGAGAAAATCTATTATTTCAAGCCCTTTTTTAGTATTTTTTATAAATATGAAAATTTTAATTAAACTAATTGCCCTCATGATTTTTAATTCAAATAACCAGTTCAGTTTTTTCTATTATGTCAATAAGATCAAAAAATATTATTCATGTTTTAATTTGTATCTAAATGTAATTTCAAAAAAAACCGAGCAAAGCTCGGTCATCCAGGTACATCATAGATAAGAAATAGCTTACTATAAACAAACTGTTTATTAAATAATTAACAGTCTTGATCCATCGTATTTGAAAAGAAAAACTGTAAAAATTAAAAAACTCCTAATTTGCAGTGACGAATTTTTTTTGGAATATAGTACGTGAGGGTAATATGGTCATCCGGTTAATATGGTCACTTTCTTATAACTCTGAAACTACAGCCATATTTATTACCCTTCTTTCTACTTTATAGCTCTTCATCGGTCAATCAAATAATAAAGGATCAAAAGGGCGCTGCTTCATCGACGCTATTTTGACAGCTGACATTATAGTAAATATTTTTGTCGATTTTAGTATGGCGTAGTGTATTTGTGTAGTATTTTTAAAGTTGATTTTTCGAAGTCTACATAATTGCCGAGGCTTGTTTGCTATTTTTTTCTTAATATTTTGGTTATAGTGTACGACTTTGTGTTTTTGTCTCTGTCCTCTTCCTAGTTTTGGTTTTACAGGTCGGCAAAGCTTAAGGTGATCACATTACCCTCATGTACCTTAGTAATTGTAGTGAAATGCGGTTGCCGTCTAAAGTTATATTCATAAATATTAGAAGGTACATATTGTTTAGTTATTAACGATAAGAAAAAAGGTAAATAGGAAAAATTTAAGCAGTTAAGTAATTATTGGTTAAATTAATAAAAAAACTTGCCGTGTATTCACGGAGTAATAAAATCCACTAATGCATAGCATCCCGGGTGGGCGTCGTAAGAGGCAACAGAGTTCATTAAAATAGGACATTGTCAGCATCTTCTTGACAACAACTCCTAATAAAATACTATCTTGCCAATCCGTCTAACAGGTAACGCAACTGTGGCAAATGAAATTAAATAAAGGTATGTTGAGCGGCGGAATCTTGATGAGCCATATATGAAAATGAAATTAAATTTGCGACATATAATTTTATGTTCATATAATGACAAGTTAATATTAAATTGTGACTGAAAACTTTATTACCTACTTATTGCTCGTCCGATAACAGCATTATAAAATATCATAAAAGTTAAGTGATAGCAAAGTTAAAATAGCTCATAAAGAAATATGTCGCAAAAATACCTAAAGATATTATATAATAGACAAAACTGCATATAATCAATCCGCAGCTATTAAGAGACATGGATTGGTTAGACATTTGTAGTAGTGATATTACATTTTGCCTATATTAATGAAAGTGTCATGTTTTTTTTAAATATAATAAGGGTAACAAACGAGCACACAGTCCACCTGATGGTAGTGGATGATGGTAGTAGGTGAAGCTATGACCCATAGACATTAACATTTATCCTCTATTAAAATCAAAACACAGATTCGTTTTTACCCCTGATGACTAAGATGGAATGCCTCGTTTCCAGTAAAATAGGGTCTCCGGTTCTGTACACTCACCATACGAAACATAGCAGTATTAAGCTGCTAATTCACGCTGGGTATTCTGTGAGAGCGTGGTCCTTCCCCGGTCAAGCTCGTAATGCGTTATAAAAGTCCAGAAATCACATGCAAATACCTACCTCTAATCACACCAGTATACATCAAACGAAATTAAGTTCGCACTCCGCAAGTTCATTCGCGTGTGAACACAGGTCTACGCTAATATTTGCTTTGTCCACATAACAAACAACCTCTGGACGTTAAGCAAACATGAAAACACGTTGTGTGTTCGAACAATCGTTACGGTGGTCGTGCCATTGTTGAGACCACCACAGTGTCATGTGCCTTACTCGTTTGTCTTTCCGTCTTTTGTTTAAGCAACTTTCACAATTAACTGGAATACGTGAAAGGAATTTAACGGGTTAGGTGAAAAAGATTGGTGAACGGTTAATTCTGTTATTGCAATTAGATATTAGATAATTTTATTATTAATAACTTATTGAAAACATTATTTTATAGAATAATTGTGTCGCTTGTCACCAAAAGAAAATCTAGTCCAGCATTAGATTTTTGACATTGACGAAAGTTTTTTTTTATAGTATATGGGTGTCAAACGAGCACAAAGTCCTCCTGATGGTAAGTGGATGTTGTGGCATATAGGCTTCTAGATCTGTACTCAATTAAGAATCAAAATGCAGATGTGTTGTCAGTTGTCATCCTTGAGGACTAAAATGGAATGCCTCGTATCCAGTAAAAAGCGTTTCCGGTTCTCTATACTCACTTTCTTCTTTCGTATAAAACACAGCATCATTAAGCTGCTATTTAACGCTGGTTTTCCGTGAGAGCGTGGTCCTTCCCCGGTTGAGCCGACTCATTCGTTCCAGCCAGAATGTAGCTCCAGCAAAAAACGTAAAACTTAAACATCTATTCAATATAATTCAGAAACTGTCAAGGCTGTTGATCCCTACAGCAATTTTTATCTAAAAATCAAGTAGAAGAGAGGTTAATTACCTCTTGCTGTTTCGTTGTTATGAAGACTGGTTTAAGCAAATAATAATGAGCTTTAACGAACTATAACAAATATTTTATTTTAGAACAATGTAACATGTTTCTTATTAACTAAGTAATAAGTAACTATATATAAAAATATGAATATCCATCCATTACAGCACATAATTAAAAGTCCACGGCTGAACAAAGGTCTAGGTGTAGCCTTAGTAGGCCTTAGATACTTTAAAAATAAAACACTATCAAAAATAAAAATAAACCACTCGGAGCGTTGGCCGCTCCCCGGGCAGAACACTTTGCCCGGTGGGAGATCTCCTCTTTTCCTTTCAGGTGCAATAGTTTGGAGCTATTCTATATACACTGTTTTACTTTCGAACTTTGATAGCGCGATTAAGGCCTCGATGTGTTTCGTTTGTAGCGCGACGACAGCGCCGCCACATCACCCCCCTGCACAGGCCGGACGTATGTGCAAGTGACAGGGGATTTTCTTGTAGTCTGCGATGAGTCGAGAAGAAGGCAAGTAATCTGCGAGAGTGCCGTGAAGCAGAGGCGAGCGGTTGAAGGAACGGGAAGCATAATTATTCCAGAGCTGCGATGAACCTTGTGAAGCTAGATGGCTTGCAGGATGTTAAGACTGCAGGCGATATCTGCTCGTGAGCAAATGGATGGGGTACTTTATGACGATGATGAAGCTTGTAGTTGAAGTTTCCGAAGGTTGTTGGTTTTGTTGCGTGTTCAAATCACGTCGGGGTCACCTCTATGGCTGTGGAAAGAAAAGGGAAGATCTCCCGCTGGGCAAGGTATTTTGCCCGGGGAACGACCAATGCTCCGAGTTGTAGTATTTTTTTTTGCTCCCGAAGCAAATAAGGGCAACCCTCCGGTCACGCGGGAGGGAGGTGGTGAATGCTCATAGCATACCACACGGCCGGCTGTGTGGTTATGTGGAGACTTTTACCCACTAAACATCACCTTTTGGGGACTGGCTTAACGGTCTAGCCAGAGATCTCTAATCCTTATCGTACGCGACCCCCCTTAGCAGGCTCTAAGGCCGCCCTTCTAAGCAGGCCCTTAGGGGGCTCAATCGTTCGGAGCTATTCTATATATACCGTTTTTACTTCGGAACTTTGCCAGCGCCGCCACGCTACCCATCTCCTCTTTCAGTTTTTCTCCGTTGTCTCTTACGAAACCCATGAGTTGATATTGGGTGGTGGATATTCTTACATTGCTACTTCACAATTATATATTTAAATTACATCTATTGCTTTTAACTTTAACAATAAATAATAACTATATCTTTATTTTGGTAAAATATATCAGGTTCGCTCCATATATTTTCGTTTTATATCATTTTAAATACAGACGAAAAATAATAACGTCATATTAGCAATTTTTTTAAACGTTACCTTAGTTTACATACACAAATTCCACAACGACATACAGACCCGGAACATTATTTGTAGGCCATACAAACCTTCCACGCGGGATTCGAACCCACGGCTCTTAGCTCTGTAACTCATTGCTGAGCCAGTTGGTGTGTTTCGGATTCGGATTAATATTACGTAAAACATGCCTATGCTTCAATAGAATTGCACGTAATAACAATTCAGTCGCCAATATAGCGTTAAATTGTGAATATTGATGAAAATGGATGAGGCGAAAGTTGCACAAGCGCCAGGTTCCAGACATGTTGCATACCTTCTTATCTTCTTACCTTATCTATACGATTTAATTCTAAATTTACCGTAGCTTTTAAGCATACGAAATAAATTGTCGAAAAACTTTATAAGAATTTAATGAAACTATTTTTAGTTAACACGAGATGTAGTTGACTTACTACATCTCGTGTTACGGGGGGGGGGGGTTTACCCTCCGGAAACTATAAAAAAAGTCCGTTTGTCACTTCAACTTTATAGAACAAAAACATTAGCAAAAACTCTAACCAGATAAATATATTTGTCTGATAGTTTCGCGTGAAATGCTTTATATAGAGTTTTTATTTAATAATACTGAATTCTAAGAAGCGTAAAACAAGGAACACGGCCACCGCACGTCTGTGTCTTATCGCCAAAGTTGTGAAAATGAACAATGATTTTTAAATTTATGTTAATACAAACGACATTATAGAATAAGCTATGCACATAACAACTTCTATTAATATAGGTAATCAAAAGATAAAACTATATCGATGGCTTGCAAATCTATCAAAAGGTCATCAAGAAATATTTCATATCCAGATTCACGGAATTATAATTCAGAATAATGATACAGACATTTTTTTTATAGGATAGGGTGACAAACGAGCACACAGTCCACCTGATGGTAAGTGGTTGCTATGGCCCATAGACATCTACATCTATACTCGATTACGAATCAAAATGCAGATGCGTTGCCACCCGTTAGGACTTAGATGGAATGCCTCGTTTCCAGTAAAAAGGGTATCCGGTTCTCTACACTCACCATACGAAATACAGCAGCATTAAGCTACTATTTCACGCTGGTATTCTGTGAGAGCGTGGTCCTTCCCCGGTCGAGCCGACCCATTTGTTCTACAACTATACTACTAATATAACTGCAGCATGGCTCTACCTCGTATTTAGTCTGTATTTTCATTCACCAAATAAAAAATTATTGGTACATTACCTCGCACAGACAAATTGTTTACCCTAACCAATGTTTGCTCATTTTGTTTCGTAATTGAGACCGATAGTTGAGGGCACTCAGCACACAGTCAAGTACGACCCGCACTACATCGTCAATTGTGCTTAACACAGTTAACACAATGTGTTGATGACACGCTGTAAGCGGTCAATGTTTATAAAAAAAAGCCAAGTGGTGAGTGGCAACTTTTTTTCTCACTTACATCATGCCGAAGATGGACTGGATGCTCTGTGTAAGTTTACTTAAATTGCATGTTAAAAATTAATGACTTCTTATATTAACGCAAGTACTATACATTGTTTAAATCTTATTTAACGGATTTCATCGCCTTTTATTTCACTTTTTCTTAATTACCGACATTTCAGGTGCTTTACAGCTCCCATGGTATTGTCTCCCACGTGTCAGACGTTTGTTATCCAGATGGATCAGCCCGGACTGTCTTCAGTTTTTTAACAATACATTTTTGGTCCGATCAATACACAATGAGCTTACTTGTGACCAATTTTGCAGTGGTTGTTTGGGTTAAGATTTAATTTCATTAATAACGAGATCAAAAGCAGCAATTAATGAAAATTCCGCCAATAAGACCAACTTTGGGGGATGCTTATGCTTAATACACTTTTGATAGATTGTAATTAATGGTTTAAAAAAGCAGCAGTGGATGCTGCAAAGAATGCGAAGCGTTAGTAATTAAATAAAATCTGAGGGAATAAAATCCGTAAAATTACTTTTATTCAATTTATTGAATTGATTTTATTTTCATTATTATATTGAGTAATAAATAGATAAAGAACGACTTATTTTTTTGACTAATATTAAGATATCTATGGAATATACACCTATATAAGATCTATGGAAATTGCCACAAAGTACGGTACCGACCCACCTTCATCAATCGATTACCTGCGTTTAATCAGGTCTTCAGCTTATCTGATGGGGGGGTCGCCCAACACCAGGCTCACTGAGTAATATAGCCTTTTCTTTGACTTCGAAATTATTCACATGATGAACAGCGAGGAATTACGTTTCAGTTCTATACGTTATCACTGAAAACACTCAATGGTACAACCATCATGTCTACTAAATCTCATTAATCCTCACATGTAATTAACATTTTAGTTGCATTTATTAAATAAAAGTAAAGTTAATATAATAAAATAAATGGAACACTATGGTCGAGATTTAATTACAATATTGTTATATACTTCTACTATCTACTTCTACTATCTCTCTCTACCTACTTCTAAATCAATCATTATTTCCGGGAAATGTATTATTGAATAATTTTAGTTGTTTTAATATTTTTTTTGTTGCATTTACATACAATGCGAAATTGACAAAGGAAATCCAAGTCGACTCCTTGACCATTACCTCTGTTATATCGAAGGGAAGATAGAAGATACTAGACATGTGTCAATCGTTCATTTCTCGTGACCGAATTATTCTAGTACATTTCGTCACGCGTACAGGTATTTTCGGATCGATCATTCAAATGGATCATTTCAGGCTCCAGTACTCTACAGCTACACTAAAAACAATTCATTCAGATCATTCGGGATACGGTTAATATAATAAAATAAATGGAACGCTATGGTCGAGATTTAATTAAAATATTGTTATATACTTCTACTATCTACTTCTACTATCTCTCTCTACCTACTTCTAAATCAATCATTATTTCCAGGAAATATATTGTTGAATAATTTTAGTTGTTTAATATTTTTTGTTGCATTTACATACAATGCGAAATTGACAAAGGAAATCCAAGTCGACTCCTTGATCATTACCTCTGTTATATCGAAGGGAAGATAGAAGATAGACATGTGTCAATCGTTCATTTCTCGTGACCGAATTATTCTAGTACATTTCGTCACGCGTACAGGTATTTTCGGATCGATCATTCAAATAGATCATTTCAGGCTCCAGTACTCTACAGCTACACTAAAAACAATTCATTCAGATCATTCGGGATACGGTCGGTTTTCGACTCATTCACAATTCACAACAATCATGAGTTAAAAAGGTTCCCTTCAATTGTTTGTGATTGGTTGTACCGGAATATTCAAAAACAGATGAATGAACCAGCAATACTTTTAAGCTCAAACGAACGAATCATTCATGATTGACACATGTCTAGAAATACTGTTGTGCTTGTGTCTGTAAAAATGAGAAAGAAAATATGCGCTCGCACTGCTCTCTCTTGCTTATATCCCCGACTCAACTCCCGTTCGCCTCGCCCGATCACACTTTTCATAACGCTTTCGTGACGCGTTCGCCAGCTTACTCCCCAAGTCAAGCGTGCGTAAAGAAATTTTTCTTCAAAAACTAAAGCACTGAAATCTAATTTACTTATCAATCTCCATAAAAATCATACTGTCACATCTAGGTCAAGCCCTAACAATGACAGGAACTGTTATTAAACGTTATGAAAAAAACTTGTCACAGTTTTTTCCTACCTGTTGGCGAAGTAATTTTAGACGGACAGCACGGGGCGGCAATTTATTACGTGTCGACTTCTTGAAATTTTTAATAAACATTATTATGACAACAATTTTGAACGTTGTTACATAGCTTTAGGATCTCATTTTGAATAGACGACTAGAGTAAATTCGAGTCTATTGTCACAGTAACGATGCGAATTTGTTATTTTCTTATAAAGGTCAAGTGAACTTCGGGAACAACCTCCAGTTAGTTTTGATTGTGTTTCTTATAAACATATTTATTGATAGTTTTTTGTCAATGGACATTTCAAAGGCGTTATTGCAAAGTCTGTGGTAACTTAAGATAACATTAATAATTTATTATATAAATATCTCAGCAAGCAACACTAAAAATTTTATGCCCACCGTAGCTTTGAGATTTTCTAGACATTTGAATTACTACTTATACTTCAGTATTGTAAATCTAATTTGGAAAATAGTCTTATATAACATTAAATTTTAGTGAAATGTTTATATTAAGTATACGGCAGGATGTCATGTATTATTTGCTTCTAAACGGACAAATACATTATTTTTAAGTGTCTTGTGTTCCAATGGCAAGATGAACCGTGTACTTAAAAACGTCATAATCTTCAATTTTACGCTATCAATGTAACGTTTATAAAGTCTTCTTTTATGCGTGGCCAACGATTAACAAAATAACTAAAACATTCGATCTTTATGAAAAGCTTAACTAATAAACGAAGAAAAGCTTCTTTTTGCTTAGTGGCAAGCCTCCCTTACTAAATAGCAGTTAGTCTAGGTTAATACCTTGGCAACAGAAATAGACAAAAGGTTGTGCCTTTTCATTTCTTTTTTTCATGAGGAGAAATTTATGCGACCACTGTAGGTGCTACTTCCGAATATAGTAATAAGCAATAAGGCCGTGAGGTGATGATAACTTTATCGCATGTGTGGAGTCTTAACTTAATTTTGTTGCAAGTGTACATAGGTTACAGCGGTCATTTTTTAATCATGTACACTTTTAGTTCATTTTAAGTTAAAAAAGTAAATATCCTACGCATGTGAAAAGATTTGTAAATGTGATAATGATTTATAAGCCGTACGGAGTTATGGTGGAAAAGAAGCTGGCCGATCTCCTTAAATTTCCATCGCCCAAATCACCACCGCCACTAATGACATTGTTAAAATAAACTTCATGTAGTGTTTTATTTCGCTCAGTGGTTGTGACATATATCGTGAGGAAGCCTGTCGTAATGCTGTGCGTGTCTCAAAAATTAAAAATATTTCCGTTAAAATACATTGGGGTGGTACGGTGGACACTTTTTGCTACAAAACCTGCGCTAAAACGAGAGAATATCTACATAATAAAAAGAGTGTTATTTTTTTATTTTACACCCCGATGGTTTTAATTAATACTTCTACTATTACTAGTATTAATCATTAATTATTAATCTGCTACTATTTTAAGTAGCTAACGTGCTCATGTTGTGGCCAGGATCATTTCTTTTTGACAGAATTCCTTAGTGGTGATTGGTACCGTCTTAAAATTACTATTACTTTTGAGGAAACTCTTAAGTTAAAAGTAAAGATTAGTTCATCTTTGTACACGGCTGCAAATATAACACACGTAGGTAATTCATTACAACATAATCAATAAATTATTTTGAGGCATCACTTAATGTCTTTGTACGTAATTTATTTTTTATTTTGACTCTTATTATAAACGTTTAATATTTTATTGACAATCTATTAATATCGAATGGATAACAGTGCGCTATACCAATAGAAATATCAGCTGTCAGTCAAATATGAGGAATTAACTTGCGTTGCGATGCAATAGAATTCACTCGATGGAAATTTGTTTAAGATTACTTAAGTGATGGATTACAAGGGATAAAGAAATAATAACTTTAGTAACAGTTGCTTTTTAATTTGAGTAGCAATGCAATATATAACAGCAAACGGAAATATTAAGTAAAACATGCCTATAATAGTCGTTTCTCTTAGCACTAACAACATTTAACACCATAGAATTGATACACCCTTGATACGTGCGGAAATTATACTCACCATGACTTCATGTTTAGTTCATCCGAAGCAAAACAATCAGTTTCTATTGCCGCAATCAAGCATCGTAGGAATAGAAGAAATGCGAAAATAAATGTGGAACTAATTTTATTTCATAATCATCGAATCATTGTTATTTTTATGGAACAAGGGTGACAAACAAGCGCACAGTCCTCCTGATGGTAAATGGATACTGTAGCCCATAGACATCTAAATCAATTCTCGGTTAAGAATTAAAATGCAGATGTGTTGTCACCCCTGAGGACTAAGATGGAAGAATAAGAAACAAAAAGGAACACCGGTAGGAATTGTACACCACTGCTAGCTCCTATTTCACAATGGTATTCTGGCAGAGCATGTTCCTAGTTCGGTCGAGCCGAACTATTCGTAGTACAGCCACAATACAGCTGAAATACGGCTCTACCACCTTGACAAAGGTTGAGTAAGGGAGGCTGTCTATGAAGTACAGACAAGGCAGACGGCCGATGATGGGAAATCCGTTCAAACATTTTGAACCCAAATTTCATAGACTGGTAGGTACTAAGGAGCACTGCCAATGTAAAGGTATGAGCTCTGCGCTCTTGATGAGCCAGCCCAGTGTAATGAAATTGAACAAAGTAACACGTCTTAGAAAGGTCTATGTCTAGCAGTCAACTTAAAATCTCAAATTCAATGACGATATTATTTTTTTGACTAAGCAGTGCCGTTCGATAGGTAAAATGGTGACACTATAGTAATAATATTATCCAACTGGCCATAAATAGCAATGACTCACATCCAAGTTCTGTTTTCCGTATCTATTGTGCGCGATTCATGTGTGGATGAGTGGATTCACGTATTGCAAATAGATTCAAAGAATAATAAGTTATATAAGACTATACAGTTACTATCAGGTAAAAAGTGGGCGGCTAAAATGACGCCTTGCACACATAATTATGTCAAAATATTAGGTGTCTTAATATTTTGACATTTTAATGTAATTTATTTGCTTAAGGCTTCCTATGTTAATGAATAGAAAATATAATTAGTGACTCCTCCTAGAATTTTAAGCTTTTGTAAATTCAACAATAACGAAACAATACTTTACAACATTAAAAGGCGTATGTTAAAAATATATATGAGCTTTTCAATTTCTACAAATTTACTTCAATACTATATTTCTGACAAAACTGTTTTACCTTATTATTTTATTTCCTAAAACTACAAAAAAAGACTGGAGAGAGCTGGCCCATTATTCTGAGGACTTACTGATAATATTGCCAACCGGTTACAGGTTTTATGTCCTTATGAAATTTTTATTTACATTAGCAAATAAGCTACTTGAATAATAAAATTTGTTAAAATGTTTGTCACTAAGGTAGAGCAAAATAAATAACACAATTATTATTACAAATTATTTATAATACAAATTAAGAGCAAGAGTGTACAGAATAGTTTATATTTTCAAAGGCACGATTTTAGGAGCCTTTATCTTAAAAATTTATTAGAGCCTTTAACACTACTGTGAAAAAAACCCACTCAATATAGATCCCATATGGAATTTTGAATTGGAATGTAATGCTAAATGCATGTTTTATAATACTACAGACTATAATAAAACAGTAATAAGAATAAAGACGCCGTAATTTCTCGAAGATTTAAATTCTTTAATTAAATTATTTTATTCTTTTCTTTCATTATTCTTCATAATCACCTATATTTTGTACTAATTATGATGTAAGATTATAAATATCCTTCGGATGAAAAAATAAAACTGACATTAATCGCAAAATAATATTTCAAGATTTTGTTAATTAGATCCTTTTAGTGTATTAAATTTTAATATATAATAAGTGTTTATAAATTTTATTAGGATCGTGCTTAATTTAAATAATATCAAATTTCACAAAAAATATTCATAGATAAATTTACACTATTTTCAAGTTCTCATATACATATATAAGTTAGATTCTCTGAATATATGTAGACAGAAAATTTTTAAATAAATAATTGCAAACTCTCCAAACTGTGCTAATTTCTTTTGTTACGGTCGTGTAATATAACAATTAATTACAATAATATAATCGTGTTCATACAATCGTGACTCTCACGTATAATCGAATTTTAAATTGTTTCTAATCATTGTACATGCTGAGAATGATGAATACCGACCATTATACGTGTAAAAATTAGCATGTATTGCAAATATGAACGTGGATGAATTCAAATGCCGCTCCAATAAATTCTAGCAATCATTCAGGTTGATTGCATAAGATATAGTGATTTAGCGCCATAGACCATACAAAATTAAATAAGTGAATCTGCTTCTATTGTATGCTTTTGTCTTACTTTGAAAAAAAAATTGCCCGACATTTGCCATTTTACTGAAAAAATCAAAGGAGTAATCGTCAGTCCGCGCGTCATGTTTTTTTTTTTATAGAAGAAGGGTCAAACGAGCATGCGGCTCACCTGATGTTAAGTGACTACCGCCGCCCATGAACAACCGCAACACCGGGGGAATTGCAGATGCGTTGCCAACCTTTTATAAAGGAGTAAGGTCTCTAAGTCGAATCGGTCCAGAATAGTTGCCGGTGGTAAACAGTTCTACAGAGGAGTTGTACGAGGGAGAAAACTCCTAGTAAAACGTACAGTACTGGACGGCCAAGCATCCAGATGGAGAGGATGGTATCGGAAATTTTGACGCAATGTGTGTGAAATTTGGCGGGTGGATAATAAGGCAAAAAATCAATCTGAATAAGTACCACTAGGCAGTAGAGAAGTCTATTTGGTTAGCCACCCTCTTACCTGCAGCAGCAATGTCTTCATTGATGTGTTCTGGTCTGAAGGGTTCAGAGAATCAGTATGATTAGAGGCTGTGAAGTCTTCCATACTGGGCCTTAAAGGTGACAACGCATTTGTAGCTTGCTTCGTTTGAAGTTCGTTGCAGCAGTCCGTAGGCTGCAGAAGCCACTTATCATAATGTGGACTTCAGTTCATATGTCACTTCCATTTATCAAAAGAAAAAACCTCTCTAAAACGAAAAAAATACTTACACGAGCTTAGTAAAAAGAATTATTGAAATTAAATTAGTATTCCTTCACCATAGCAGAAAGTAACAAGATATTGATAATATTTTTCCATTTCGCCATATCTATCGTCTGTTTGATGTTTTTATAGCATGTGGGTGACAAATAAGCACACAGTCCACCTGATGGTAAGTGGATGCTGTGGCCCATAGATATCTACAATTTATCCCCGATTAAGAATTAAAATGCAGATGCGTTGCCAGCCTTGAGTACTAAGATGAAATGTCTCGTGTATAGTAAAAAGGGTCTCCGGTTCTCTACACTCACCATAGGAAACACAGAAGCATTGAACTGCTAATTTATGCTGGTATCCTGTGAGAGCGTCGTCCTTCCCCGGTCGAGCCGACCCATTCGAGCTGTATAGCTGCAGCATGGCTCTATCACTTGTATTTACTATTATAGTTTTATCTCTGCACTATTCTAAGGTAGACTGGTAGATAGACATTTCAGTCAATGTCATGGAGTTAGTTAAAAATTTATCTCAAACAAACGAGAATACTACATTCTATAAACTTCTCCAGAATCCTACTGGTTTTTTACATACATGTATTGCACATGGAAAAACATCTAATTCCGGAACAATTAGTCAATTAATATTACCTAGATCCAAAACCAATTATTCATATGTCGGATAAATATTGGCTTCGGCAGATATTCGAACTTATCTACATAACATATGACGCAGCAGTTGAGAACGCGAATACCATACCATACTATTATGTGGTCAAAGTGAAATAATTATTAAGAAAAATCAGTTATCCCTAACTATAAAAACAGCTTTTGTTTGAAAGTGAACACATTTTATAATAACAAAAATTTAAATAGGTTTTTGTTCACAGCAAATAATGAAAATAGATAAATTTTACTTTTCTATATCAAACAGATATAGAATTAACTTAATTACGATAATTAAATTAATTACGATAAAAGAGCCACGGTTGGCATATTTTGTTGAATTTTATTACAATTTTGTAGCACAAAGTAGTTTTTTGGCGTATGCGTTAATTTCTTTAATGAAAGCTAATTTATAACTATGTTCTATTATTATTTACAGGTATGAAGTTGGAACGGAGCTCCTATAAACCTAAGTATTCATGTTGATGGATTATGAAATTGAAGGTAAAAAAATCTATTAATTTAATTTTTTCATTAAACACATTTTTAAATGAATTAATTATAATAAAATTCTTTTGGATGACATTTTGTATTCACGTATTCCATAGGTTAAATAAATTATATTAAGTTATACTTCATAGAACTTCAATATTAGGGTTTAATTATGTACGTGGTCATCACGTAGGCGATTAAATACGACATGTCTTTTGTTCATTTTTTGCGTGATGATAGACAAAATTTTTACATATTTTCAATGATGACTTAAAACAGTTTGTTTCCTTTACTATTCTATATCCGATATTTCCGTCAAAGGATTAGAATTCAATATTTGTTATTCAACATATAATACAAGATAGTTATTGGTAATAGTTATATTAAGTTTTTACAACATTTTCATTCTACACATTCACATTTACGTTTTACTGCTTCAATAATAATAAAATAAAATATTTGAAATAAATCTTTCGAGAAAGTACCTAATTGTAGATACCATTATTTTAAATTTATTTTGTCACATTTCATATGTTAGCACTTAGAAGTTTAGTAATTTATTTGAAAATGAAACTCGTCTTTCGACATTTATAGGTATTATTAACTGTTGTCAGTATTTTATAGCCGCGAGATATTATTGGTATTACAACCCAATATAAAAAATGTAACAGTCTTGCATAACTTTCTATTTTCAAATATGGTAAAAAAATCGTAATTATTGACAAATTTTGATCGACGATAAATTATTCCACTTCCACTGTTTAGAATGAATTTTAAATAAAATTATATAAGTGTAAACAGTGTAGAAAAGTCACAGATAAAAAATTGCAGCGGTTGTTTTTTTTAAATAAATTACGACAGAAGCAAAAACTCTGATTGTTATTCGATATTGTGATATAATAGATTAAGAATTCATATTATTATATTTAGTCGATTTTGTTTTAATAAAAATTATAAGGACTGCAATTTTATTAAAATAATGCAAAGCAAATAACGGCCTACATACGTGGCAGTGGGCACCGTTACCGTTATTGTTACAGCTTATTGAGGTCCACTGCTGAACATAGGTCTCACCCATAGATTATCTCATAGGGGGGATATTTTGCATAGCTGCCACACTTGGTAAGCGGGTTGACAACCGCAGCTTTTTTATATTTAGACGTTAGGAAGAGGCTGCTGCCCATCTCCTAATTTATTTCTCTCTGTTAGGCACAGCCCTTATAATTCTGAAAGGGTTTTGGAGCAAGTAATAGAATGTCGCTCTGTGTCAACCAGCCTATTTTCATAACGTAGTTTAAATTTAGTCTTAGCCTTAAGCTAGAATCTGCTTCACAAAAGAAACCTCCAGAAATACTAAAATGTAAGTATGGAATTGGACTTCAAATGTCAAATTTCACTATGGCGCTGCTGTTAACGGACTTCTTTAGTAAGAAAGACACTTCTTAGACCATATAGTTTAAGTCTGAAACTGTCAATAAACTACGTTTTGTAACAAGGTGGAGAAAGTGTTGAAGGGCATTCTCCTCAAAATATTTTAACCTCTCACACATACAGATTATCTTTAGATTCACGTACAGATTTTCGCAAGCCTTCACGTGGTAAATCAACACTTAAAATTGCAACTAAAAATTTCATCGGTGCCGGCAAAAGTCGAAGTCGTCGTCAAATCGTTTATTACATACATATCTTTAAGTCAGTCTTTTCCATGCGCATGATTGTGGAGAAGTTTTTGGCCAAAAACCAGAAAGTTTTTTGTGCATTCATGGACTTGGAAAAGGCTTATGACAGAGTGGACAGGAATGTGTTATGGCAAACACTGAACTCATATGGGTTGAGCGCTGGTTTGATACAGGCATTAAGGTCTCTTTATAGGGACTCTAGTGCTTGTGTCAGGATCAATGGGGTCTACTCGGACTGGTTTGGCATCCAAAAAGGTGTCAGACAGGGCTGTGTAGCTTCCCCTTGGCTGTTCAACCTATTTATGGACCGGTGTTTGCAAACTTTGAAAGATGAAGAATGTGGGTTAAGAATGGGCTAGTTAACCGTCAAATGCCTTTTGTATGCCGATGATCAAGTCATACTTGCGTCATCGGCGGCTGAGTTGCAAATGATGGTTACATTAATGAACTGGGAATTAAAAGAAAGGGGAATGAAAGTGAACGCATGTAAGACGAAAGTGATGGTTTTTGAAAGAGAAGAAAGCAAAACGGTGTGTGAAATAAGAATAGAAGGAGAGTTAATTGAGCAAGTGGATGAGTTTGTGTATTTGGGATGTGTATTTAGCAGGGATGGTAGATATGATAGGGATATAGAATGACGAGTAAATGCAGGGAATAGAGTGAATGGGGCACTACACTCTATTATGAAGAACCAGAATGTGTCAAAACGGGCACGTATGGTAATTCATAATGCTGTGTTAGTCCCTACTTTAATGTATGGTAGTGAAAGCTGGGTGTGGCAGAAGAAGCACGAAAGTAGAATAAATGCTGTAGAAATGCGGTCTTTAAGGAATATGCTAGGGTTGAATCTGAATGACAGGGTGAGAAATTGCGTGATAAGAGATAAATGTGGTATGCAAGATGATGTTGTGACCAGGATTAAGAAAGGAATGCTTCGGTGGTTTGGTCATGTGGAAAGAATGAATGAGGAAAGAGTGACAAAGCAAATTTATATGGCGGATGTGAACGGCCGAGTCGGGAAGGGACGCCCTAGGAAAAAGTTTACCGACCAAATTGGCGATATTTTGAAAATGGCCCACGTTAGAAGTACCCTTAACCGACGAGCATGTATGCGTAGATATATGGATGTAAAGGAGGCGAAAGAGGTATGTCAGGATCGTGCCAAATGGAAGTCCGTAGTCTCTGCCTACCCCTCTGGGTGACAGGCGTGAGTGTTTATATATATATATTATATATCTTTAAGCCATTTTGTGAAAAAGTTGTGTGTAAGCCAGGAAAAGAGTTAGGTAAACTGTACTAATTATAACTATAGCCGTTTTATGATTATGTTCGTGTCTGACACCTTTTGTTAGTTACAGATTATATATGCTTGTACGAATGTGCATCTTACAGCTTGGTCAGATCTTCTCTCAGTTCTGATAGAATTGTGGTTAGTCTGCCAACACACACTATAGCCGTTCGGCCGTACTCTGGTGTATGTCGGCGGATTTCAAATATCTTGTAACTTATATTTATTCCGCGGATATGCAGATTTCCCCACAGTGTTTTGCTTCGCCACCTAGTTTTATTTTATCGCAATATTTTACTTAATCGGTTACAGCGAAGAACTAATCCGATTGTTAGCGCATCGTAAAGTTTACCTTACTTAGTTAGTTATACCTTAAGTTTTGCAGCGCTATAAAACTATAACTAGGAGGAGGACAGAGACAAAACCACAAAATCGTATACTATAACAAATATATTAAGAAAAAAACAAACAAGCTTTGGCAATAATGAGGAACACTTCGAAAAATCAACTTAAATAAAAAACAAACTACACTACACCATACTAAAATCGACTTAAATATTTACTATATTACCAACTGTCAAAATAGCGTTGGTAAGGCAGCGAACCTTTGACCCTTTATTATTTGATTGATCAATGAAGATCAATAGTATCACAAAGCCGTCTACGCAAACAAGACTGCAATTTTTGAGTTATAAGAAAGTAACCATATTACCCGAATGACCATATTACGCTCACGTACTATATTACACTAATGACAAAAGTTAAAACAAAAGCGAGCGAAAGCATGTACTCTTGTACGGCTATAATATATATTGAGCATTCGATAGCTAACGTCAGAAAAAAACTAACTGAGCGCTGGATTTCACTCTTTACTAAGTGAGTTTTTAAGCAAAAAAGTAAGTCTTTTAGTCTTATAATTTCACTAGTAACACGCCTATGCAATGCACATGTCAGTCAAGTAAAATAAAATAATTTTTTTATTCGATTTTTTATTATCTATGATATTTTAGTTCATAGAAGAGCGTTGCACAAAAGCGTGTTATGGCCCAACTGTGGAAAGACTATGTTCGCACAGAAGACCAGAATGAAATATATTTTGTATGGTAAGTGACGAAAATTGGAGACCCCTTTTTAGTGGTAACGCGGCATTCTATCTTAGTCCTCAGACGCAATGCGTACGTATTTTGTTTTTAATTCAAGGTAAATCTAAGTGTATGTAAGTGTGGATCCACTTACTGCATGTTCGACCGGGGAAAGACCACGCTCTCACAGAATACTAGCGTAAAATAGCAGCTTAATACTGCTGCGTTTCGTATGGTGAGTGTAGAGTACCGAAGACCTTTTTTACTTGAAACGAGGCATTCCGTCTTAGTTCTCAGGGGTGACAACGCATCTGCGTTTTGATTCTCAATCGAGGATAAATGTTGATGTCTATATGTGATATATGTCTATATGTATATATATATATATATATATATATATATATATATATATATATATATATATATATATATATATATGTATATATATATATATATATATATATATATATATATATATATATAATTATATTGTATAAAAAATGTTCGTCACCAATTTTTCTATAAAAGACATGTAGTTTCATCATCACTCATTTCGTTGTAATTCAGCACTTAAAATCGGACCGAACTTTCAGAATTTTTTACTATATCTGAGAGTTTAATACGAATGCTTAGAAATTCTAACACTGCACTATTACTACACACTACATTAATTTTCTGAACTGTATTTTGCACTATTAACAATTTGTCTCTTCCTCCTTTTACAAAGGTAAAGGTCGGTTTTTCGGATTTGGATTTCTACGCAACAGTTTGCGTTTAAGTTTGGATATTGTCGATTTTGTTTTCGATTTGGATTGGTTTGGTTGTAAAGATCGTAAGAGTTTAGCTAGTTAGGTCGATTTTTAAAATCGGATTTTCTAGTTTGAGCAATCTATACGAATCGATTTGTAGGTGTTTGCCTGCATTATCATATAATTTTATCATTTAAGTACTTTCAATGTTCAACCAAGAAATTAATGTTCATGAATGTCAATCATCATATAGCATTCATAATTTATTTCAGCAGTCACATTTGGCTAGAATATCACCAAAGACGACATTTGGTTTAATTTCGATCGCCTTTTGCCATTTACGTGCGATTTCTAATACTGCGTTGCGTTTGTAACAAAAAACCGTTATCTAAGTGTAGTTACAGAATCTCGATTGTTTCGCGCTTTCGCAACTTGAAGCGTCCACTCTCGATCGGGTACAACTGATTCTTGCGAATACCCATCTATAGCGTGTTTAGAAAGTCGATGGATTATTTAATTTAGAACGTGCGACCGTCCCTCGTGTATCGTTGATTTGTTCCACTTAGTTTAAATAATATCTATTATTTCGATTCATGGTTTTAGAGCTTTAAATGCAAATTGCAAAAATATTATCATTTAAAATATTATGGTTATTCCTAAAATATAAACATTTCTATATTGCTATACAATTGTTTAAAATTTACCTACTATTTTGAAGTGGTGAAGACACACTGCAGCTGTACTATACCTGCAGCATGGCTATAAAATGCTTTTACGGTTGCAGAACGTGTAAGTCGATATAATATACTAGAAACATGCCTCCTAAATTAAGTTTAACCTAAATTAGAATTTCTTGTATTTTCTTGGTAAACGTATATAATTCTTAGTAATTACACACTAAATTATCTTAATATACAGCGCAATAATCAAAAGTAAATTTTAAAAATATTGTTATAAAGGAATTTGTTAAAAGTCACGCTGATAAATATAGCAGTATGTTGACCAATATATTTAATACAATGATGTGTGGAAAAAGCTCTTACACTGCACTTGCAAGTGCCCCGGATACTACTGTTTTAATAATTGAGTCGGGGCGCGTTCAAGTATTACGTAAACAAACTTCTGATTTTAGACCTCCACCCCCCTGTATAAGCAAAAACAATAAAATTTCAAACTACCCTCACCTCCAAATGATAAGACATAATAAATTTATTACTTTTGTTAAATATTAAAGTTAAAATTTAAAAAGCCGAATTATTTTTAAAATTTAAGTACTTATTTTTGTGTTTTCATTTCCTTCTGCGTTGGACAGGATTTTTTTTTAAAAAACGTTACACTAGGATTTTTTCCTGTATCGTGGGGGCATTTTACAAATATAAATTGTACAAGGACAAACATCCAGACCCGGAACAACTATTTGTAGGCCATACAAATACTTGTTCCGTGCGGCTGCGCCACGGAGTCGTCAATAAAAAAAAGTTATAGTGATCAAGTGTAGCGCTTCAATCCTTGGAGTACACTGACCACCTTCAGTTGTTAGGGATTGAATTTTCTCCGAACCTCAACTATGGGCGGTTCATTGAGTCCAGAGCCAAAGCAGCTGCAAGGAAACTTGGTGTTCTTGCAAGGGTGCGCCGTGACAGCTCCTTGTATAAAGCGCAAGTCCGGTTGTGCATGGAGTACTGCTGTCACATATGGGCTGGTGCTGCAAAATGCTTCCTGGCAGCGTTGGACTCAGTGCAGAGACGTGCTAAGAGGCTCATTGGTGACCTTGATTTGGTTGAAATCAACCTTGTCAGACTCAAACGCAGGCGTAGGGTAGCCAGTCTCTCGGTATTTTATAGGATACATTTCGGAGAGTGTGCGCAGGAATTGCACGCTCTAATTCCTCCCTGTCCTTTCCACCATCTGACGAGTGCGATTTACCATCTAAGGCTGCATCACCACTTACCACCAGGTGGGATTGTGTTCAAGCACAGGCTTATAAAAAGTAAAAAAAAACTTATAAAAATATACTCACATAAAGCGTTCGAAATATAAGCCTTTACATGCCCCTCCCCCCTGCCTGAGTTGAGGTGTTATTAGAATCTGCCGCGGTACGCGTTGCGTGTTGGCGGACTTCAAAAATATCATGGTCCTGAAAAATATTTTTTAATATCTGTAATTATAAGAAGGAAAGAGTAAAAGCAATATTTCTCAAAAAGAAAGAGGGCAAATAGAATACATTAATGAAACGTTTTTAATTGAAAAATTATTGATGACTTAATGCAACATCGACCAATGTCAACAAAAATAATGAGCTAACAGATTTCTCTTAGAAAGCCGCCGCAGTGAAAATAACAATCATTTTTTTTTTAATTTATTCACAAATATCGTGAACAATCGATCAGCCCGGCGCCTCTATAGCCAACACTATATGATCGATTACTTGTCACCCGACAATCGATTTGACGTGCATCGATAATTAATCGAGTACTCAATGTTTGATACGTGTACATAACCTATTGTGACTTATCTTTTAAATTTTAATCTTCAAATGACTGATTTATAAGTACATTTATTAATGACATGATTTCAGAAAATACGGTATTTTTTAAAGGGGAGGATCTTGCACTTTTTTAGTTTATTAAGCATATTTTTAATACGTATACAGTCGTATATCTTTAAAAGCCAATGTCTAAGCACAGCTGAGCTTTCGAAGTTCTAAGGAAACCCGTGTCTTCGGAGACATGTTTTGACCTCCACATACCGTAATGGGCGTCGTTTCATACAAATATATGCAATAGACACTATAGTCTATACCACGTATATTATAGTCTCTAAATGTGGGCCTGACCCTCAGAGCAAAGTGTTTTCTGTGTTTTACGGCCAAAACGATTAGAATAATTTCATGTTTTTTTTTATTGAATTAAGGGCCACGGATGAGCACATAGTCTACTTGATAGTAAATGTACGCGATGGTCTATATACATCTACTATCCCTGAGTACAAATTTGGAGTGCCCCATTTTTAATAGTACTTTCTTCTTCTCTAGACTCACCAAACGACAGACAGTGGCAAGTTTTTTATAGGATAAGGGAGGCAAACGAGCACACGCACCTGATGGTTGGTGGCAAAGTGTGGCCCATAGACATCTACATCTGTTCTCGATTACAAACTTAAATGCAGATGCGTTGTGAGAGGATATACGAAACACAGCAGCATTAAGCTGCTATTTTATGCAAATTATACGATTCTATTTTACGCTAGTGTTGCTTGAAAGCGCCAGTGAGTATACTGTAAAAACGTGTTTCTTTTCTACCCCATTTATGCTGCAGTCATAATTCAGATGCAGCTTGGCTTTACGATGTGTAAATATTTTATTTTATAACATATACCATCACGGGTGCAGATCGCTAGTCTCCGACCCAAATTTTGTTTAGATTAGATCCATTAGGTCATAAAACGATAGTATTATAATAGTGAAGCTATCGATTAGCGGTCGTGGGCCTATAATTGACAGCTTCTGTTTAGTAATAGTATATAATATACCACCATCATTACAGCACCAGAAACCTCGTTCGTTGACGCTTTGCCTCATCGTTGGTCTGGACCATGACCATAAATGCCATCTATCAAAGGCAGGTATAAGCTCTTTCTGGTAGTGTATATAACGATCTTACTGTTAATTTCTTCTAGTAAACTGTAGATTCATATAAATAATCCTTTAATATTTTAATGGGTTCAGTGTACAGAGTTGTGTTTCTAATATTATTTAGTGTTACAGTAATAAATACCGAAACCTATTGATCTCGATTTCTAGATGTGAAAAGGAAATGTGCTTTAAATCAATTCCTACATTCACACCTGTACCTAGCCTACATTTTACAATAACAATAAAACACTAAATCCTACAGCAAGCGCTCAACTGATGTTGCGCGTAAATCAATTTTTCGCAACAAAAAGCAATTAATCACCGTAAAAGCTAAAACAACATTTATATTAGAACTTAAATCCAACTCTAACGAAATGCCTTAAAGTTGCAGTTAGATTACAAAGCGAAGGCACTTATAACTTTTACATCAACAACAAACTTAACAATGCGTACTTGTCCACTTGCATTCAAGCTTGCGCCAGATTTAAGCTGAAATAGGACATAGACTGTTGACGTCGCTTTATGATTTAATTTATTTAATGCCATAGAACAACCCATTATTAACAATAAATTGGCTTTTAAAAAAAACAGTCTCCAAACGTATTTTTGTGTTAATTGTTTGTTTAAATGTTAGATGTGCATTAATAATCTTTAAAAATTCATCACCAATCGAATATTGGAAAAATGACATAGTATACGGCAAGTTTTTCTAAATCATCAATTATTAAATTTGTGATAATAGAGCATATAAACTATTTATTAAGTTGTTAACGTCATTAATAAAACCATAAATAATGAATTTAATATATTTTTATTCCACTAAACTCGAAGAATATAACCGATTGAGTGGCAACTTTGTACCGGAAGCGAAGTGTAGAACGGCCCTACAAGAAGTTGTAACGACCTGGTAAAATATGCAGGAAGTTAAAATGTAGGTGACTCGGACCGTGCTTTGTCCTTGGGGATGCTGACCTATGATCAGCTGTGGACTTATGAGGAGCTGTATTGAACTAATGAATGAATTTCCTTTAATAAACTGGTGGAATGGAATATCTAAATTAAATTTTCAGTATTTATTTACCGCAAAACGGCAGTTAATGCAAATATCACAAGGAAAACTGGATGTCTGAGAAATTAAAAATTATAGAGGACATGTTATGTAGGTGTAGTCCTCAACACGGATTAGGGGGGCCGGGACAGTATATTTTCTCTTCCAAAAGCCCAAAAATAAGAGGTCTTTGTTCAAAAGTGGGAGTTATCTAATAAAATATATAATATGCACGAAAATAGAATAATCGCAGTAGAGATGCTGTCGTTGAGGAGTATGTTAGGCTGAATCTGAGTGACAGAGTGAGAAATTGTGTGATAAGAGAAGAGTGATGTAAAATGATGCTGTGACCAGGATTAAGAAAGTGGAAAGAATGAATGAGAAAAGAGTGATAAAGCAAATTTACGTTACTGAAGTGAACGACAGAGTCGCAAAGGGACGTCATAGGCGAAAGTTTATCGACCAAATTGACGATAATATATTGAATATGGGCCAAATTGGCTGAAAACACATGTATGTGTAGGTATATGCATGTGGAGGAGGCGAGAGAGGTTTGTCAGGATCGTGCCAAATGGAAGATGGTATTCTCTGCCTACCCCTCTGGGTGACAGGCGTGAGTGTTTATATATGTATGTATGTATTGCTACTTTACTTTTATTTTCACATTTAATTATATTTTATTCAGTTCTAATTAGCGAATAATGAAATAACTGAAAGTAATATTTCAGCGTTCTATGCTTACACTAGCGATCCGCCCCGGCTTCGCACAGGTGATTTCTAGATATCGACAACAGCGCCACCTACCGGGTCTTAATGTGAATATAAACCATCCAGGGACCCATTCAAACACACACAAAAATCACCAAAATCGGTTGGATGGTTTCAAAGTCTATAACGCACATAGGTAAAAACATTTTTGTGTTTTATATAGATCGATGCCATATTTCATGTACATAGGGTTATATCGGCCTTGACATAGAAAAAAACAACTATTATTATGTTTTATTCATTCATCATGTGGTCCACTATCATTAGAACAATATACCGTTCACTTTTCAAATAATGGTTTTCTTTAGGCGCTGACCTTACATTTATGCTTTACGTTCGTAAGCATACGTTTTTGTAACTATTACTTAAGATCTGAAGACTGTTATAATAGTGTTTAATTTGCTCATATATAATTTTATTGATTGATTTGATACGTATATACCATCTCACGACTTCAAAGTCTTGGTTTTAAAAATCCAAGCTTCAATTCGTTTTTTTTAATATCTTTAGTTATAGTTTTGGGTATAAATCAACTGGGACATTGAACTATTAAACTATCAAACCAGCGGTTAGAACTTTACCACTTATATGAATCACTGCGTAATACGACGCTGAGTACCTTAAATTAGTAAAATGTAACGCGATATTATGCTGACCAATTTCAGCCACTGCACTTCGTCAATTTTCAAATACTGAAGAGAAGCGCTTATTTTTTTATTACGTACTATGTTTAGGTGATAGTGCCAAAATGCGGCGTTTCTTGTCTATACCACGAACATAGAGAATTTATAGGTATAATATAAGTCTTTGACCACGAATGAGTCGTCGTGAACGGGGAAGGATCACTTTCGTACAGAATACATAGATGCTATGCTGTATTAAAGAAAACTAGCGACATATTATAATAGAAACAAGGTTTCGAAATCCTCAGATTATCAACGCGACCGTATTTACGAGTGATGTGGGAGCATGTACTCTCAATAAAATATAGATGGGGATATATAGATGAGCCACAGCATCTTATTACCATCAGGTGGAATTAGGGCTCGTTTGTCACCTTTACCTCTATATAAAATAAACCACAAGTCACGCAAGTGCACTCCAAAATATCCGTATTCAATATTGTTGCGAAACGTTAGCCTATGATCAGAGTACAACCATTAAAACACACATTAAAATTACATACAATCATTAAAATTTGTGTCAAATTTTGACTACAACTGAGATTCGAACTCAGGTCCCGTTAATTGGTAGACCGATACTTTCACCACTAGTCGTCATATTGTGGCAATAGAAATTTAAATAAACATAGCGACTGGATGTTTTTTGTGTTATTAACAATTCATAAATATCCAATTGCAAAAAGCAAATGAAACATTTACATTTTTGCCAGATTTTGACACCGATTAGGATTTGAACTCAGATCCTGTATATGAGTACATCGATTCTATGACCAATAGTTACATGGTCGTCATAACGTCACAATAAAAAATTAAAGAAATTTAGCGACTCGATGTTTTTGTGTTCCCTTTACCTCTGGTCTGATAAAAAGGTTGACAAAGGATATTGTATGAAGAGAGGCAGTCTATTGTTGTTTGTTTTTAGCAAACTATAGCTTGACGCAATGACAAGTTGTTTACTTGAACAAGACTGCAAGATATAATGCTCTACTTATTTTCAAATCATTTATATGTGCTAATTATCAAGAAATAATGATATATATATATATATATATATATATATATATATATATATATATATATATATATATATATATACATATATATATGTATATATATATATGACCGTGTATAGCTAGATGTTTATCTTTATTTTAAAAATCTATGTATAAGATTTACAAATTAACAAAATTAAACAACTATTATAGTTTCGGCGGTGAGAAAAGTGACAATAATATATATTTTAAGTACAAAACCCCTTTTTGAAATAAGAGGTGGCCTGTGCCTAGGAGTGGGACGTATATAAGCTGTAACTTTACTTTTTAAAGCCACATATTATGATACACATTTGCAAAAAAATATAGGTACAAGTTTCAGAGCAATCGTTTTTATTTTATGATTAATCAAAAACGGTTTATGTGAGTAAAATATACACACGTTCAGTTTAAAAATCAAGCATATATTAAAGAACAGTTAAAGTAGAGCATTCCCTGACGCACCGCATACACTGCGAACAATAGCAACTTTAGTGGGCAACGACTCGAGATTGCGTTTGAAATATTTACAAACTCATTCCGCGTCCGTATGTCTGACCATAACTACATTTTTCCAACTTCGATGCCGAGTTTTCCGGGAATTTAGATCGTGTGTTTCAGACACTAAGAGCTATAGCTAAGCAGATAAAAACTTTGAACACGCACAAAAATTTATGATAGTTTACTACCGTATTAAAATGTATTTATGCATAGTAAGTGCGACCTCAGATAACACGGAGCAGTGACCCGCGGAATATTGATTTTACGTGTCGTTTTAGTATAGATAAAGAATAATTTGTCATGATGTTTTTTTCTTGGAAAACGTTAGTCTCCCACTTTGGTTTCTGACAAACAACTGGTTTTCTTGTTTTTTCTTTATGTAATTTTGGAAATTGATTTGTTAATGTTGTGTAATAAGCGACTCGGTCCGTGTATCGTTAATCAAATGCATGTTATGTTTGTAAGCGGATCTATTGTGATTCACATCGGTAATTTGGATATCTAATGGTCACACTTATTTCTTTTTAATGATACATTTTAAAAATTAATGTGGATTTGATTTCGTAATTCTTCTCAAAAAGGTTTTTTTAACCGTGTCAATAAAATTAGGGTTTTATTAGCCTGATATATCCGTTCAGGACAAAATCCCCAAAATAAATAAAGAGAAAAAAGATTTCGAACTTAAAATTCGACTCAAAAAATGTTACGACGTTGAAAATGCAATTTTAATTTTCGAAATTTTGTTTTAATATAACCGTGATACAAAACTAAATTTATCCTGATACTGATACTGGCATTTAAAACTATGTTGCCACTAAATTACAGCTGAGAAAGAAGAGGTTGACTCAAGCGGTCGCACAGAATACCAAAAATAAAAGCGTAATACTGCCATGTATTGTATGATGAGTGACAAGAAACTTAGGTCTTTTAAATGATAACTTAGTCCACAGGGATAACAACTTATCTGTATTTTGATTCCTAGTCGAGGATATAATATGTAACAAATATATATATATATATATATATATATATATATATATATATATATATATATATATATATATATATATATATATATATATATAAATAAGCCACAGCATTCTATATATATCATTCTATATATATGCTTGTAGTCGCTGTTGTTGTCGTCTATATCTTTACTAATAACTACGTTATATATCTAACACATACACGTATCGTAATATTCCTAATAAAAATAATATGGTTTGTAACGCTCAAATCAGCAATATAACATATTTTGACTCAATGGCTTAGCACGGAAAATCGAATAGAGGATGCATCTAATTTTCAATAGGCGTAGCTGCGTTCATAAACTGTTAAATCAAGCGTTTATGAAAAGCTGATAAATTATAATTACAAAATAGGTAAATGGCCAAAAGCCACAAAGATTTATCAAGACTTACTTGCAGATTGTTGTCTATTCACGGCCGAAGACTACTCATAAATGTGTTACAAGACTTTATAATGAAACAACACTTAGCGTTTTGATGTAGACAGTCTCTATAATTTATGTGCCAGCGATAAAGTAAGAACGAACTTCAATTATAATTTTATAGAAGTAGTTGACCGTAAACCGTTAAATTCTTAATTTTAATGGCTTAATAAAGGTAGCCATAAATTTAGTGCCTTGTTAACTATTTTGTTGGTTTTTTTGATGTAGCAGATTTAATGACCATTATATAATGAAACTTATATTTTATTACGTAGATAGCGTATTTTATGAGGAAGCATATGTGTTTTTAAATATTCATCTATTTTGTTACCTTAAAATAGTGATAGTTCTTTTCGAATTGTTCTTAAACATATATATTACTTAATTGGCATGATCCTGATCACAGAAAGAGTTTCTGTATACTATTGAAAGGTTGTAGTAGATCCACGCTGAAGCTATATTTTGGTTATAGCACTAATGGTTCGGCTCGACGGAGGTAGGACCACGCTCTCACATACTCGTAATACCAGCGTAAAATCGCAGCCTAATGCCGCTGTATTTTGTATGGCGAGTGTATAGAACCGGGGATCCTTTTATTGGAAACGAGGCGTTCCACCTCAGTCCTCAGGGGTAACAACGCATCTGCATTTTAAATCTTAATCGAAGATAAATATAGATTTTTATGAGTCTCAGCATCCACTTAATATCAAGGTGACTGTGTTAAAGTCGTTTTAAAACTTCTTATGCTAACTAATAAGCCAAACCCTTATTCTATACAAACAAACAAAATAATGAAACATATTTAATAAATTTATTTTTACTGCGATACAAATATATGTGCAAACGCAATGGCCCTCATTTTTTTAACTTTTCTAAGCCAGCACTTAGCTACAATCCCACCTGATGGTAAATGGTGATGTAGCTTAAGATGGTAAAGCGCACTGACTTAACAAAAACCTTTTCACTCTTGCCTTGAAGACACCCACATTGTAATCGGATGGAAAAACAGCATTTCTGTACGCATCACGAAGGACACGTAGCAAACCGTTTGGTTCGAATACGTGGAAAGTCAACAATGAAAGGATGAAGACTGGCTGAACGTCTGGTTGTCCGTTGGTGGAAGGGAGAGTGAGGAATTAAATAATGCAATTCCTGCGCACACTCTCCGAAATGTATCCTGTAGAAGACCGAAAGGCTGGCTACTTTGCGCCGGTGTTCGAGGCTGGTAAGATTGGTTTCAACCGAATTTGGGTCACCAATAAGCCTCTTAGCACACCTTTCCATTGAGTCCAAGGCCGCTATGTGGCATTTTGCAGCACCAGCCTATATATGGCAGCAATACTCCATGCACGACCGGAATTGCGCTCTATATAATTACTTTATATGCATCCGTCCCGGCGTGAAGTATCGCCGCACCTTTGCAAGGACTCCTAGCCTCCTTGCAGCCGCTTTGGACTTGGACTCAATGGTAGCTCATTTGTCATAACCTACCATTAGATCATAGCATTCGACGTAAACACATACATTCATTCAAAGGGGTAGACAAAGACAACTCTTTTTCTATTTAGCACGATCCTGACATACATTTCTCGCTTCTTTCGCATCGAATCATCTAAGCTCACGTGCTCGTCGGTGACAGGTACTCTTAATTTCGATCTTCTATAAAATAATGTATAACGTTTACTAGTATTTTAAAGTGGTAAAGCCATAAGCAATGGTGCTGTGATATTATGATTTCATCACAAAAGGCTCGGCTTGACCGGAAAAGGACCTCGACCTCACAAAGTATACATGCCTAAAATAGCAGCTTAGTGCTGGTGTGTTTTATTGGTGAGTGTAAAAAACCGTAAACCGTGACGTGAAGTGACAATGCACTTGTATTTTGATTTACAATTGAAGATAGATGTAGATGTCTATCTTACCATTCGGTGGACTTTTTGCAAGTATATCTTCTTAATTTATGTTAATCTAGGCGTCTCTTTGTGTCTTTGTAAAGAGAAATGCCTGCATTATTTATTCCTACGATAACTTTCTTTTACCTTGGTTAAAAGTAATGCCATTTAGTGTGTAAAAAGCATCTAAAATTTCAAAAATTTTACATATACTCGTAATACTATAGTTTAGATATTCTAAAGATGTCATCTAACGCAATGAAATGTTTCTTAACTAGTAAATACAGTGAAAACAAATTAATATATTTTTGCGCTGGCTTACTCCTTCACTGCTGGCCGTATGAGAAAGCACAAGATCGCTTGGCAAGTAATGGAGTTGCTCTGCGTTATAAGACTGAAATGAAGATATCCCTAGTAGAACCAGTGTAAACGACATAGCCCAACAGATCAGTAAGCTGAAGGGTGCTCATAGAACCAACAACTGATAGGAACGAAAAGTTATCGACTGACAGCCTCATAACGACGAGCGAAGTGCAGCGCATCCCCTCGCTAGATGGAGTGACGACCTGTTAAAAGAAGCAGAAATTCAATGGCGGCCTATGTGCAGAATGAAAATATTTTCGCTACGTATTTTTTTTAAAATATCTTTATAAACTAATTTAATTTTAGGTTGCCCAGGACACTCCCACGAGCTGCCATTCTTCCTCTTACACCTTCATTTCCGAGGACTGTGCTTGGTTACAACTCTCCTGTAGCTGGGTTAAGCAAACTTTATGACGGGGTCAGTAGCCGGACTGATATAAATTTTGTTTACTCGTACATGTTTCGCAATTACTTACAAGTTAAGTTAAATATATTTTTATGTAATTAGTACACATATCTATATTAATAATTCTTTTGTTTTAAAATCTTAATATATATATATATATATATATATATATATATATATATATATATATATATATATATAAATTACGTGTCACGTTGTTTGTCCGCGATGGACTCCTAAACTACTTAACCGATTTTAATGAAATTTGCACACCGTATGCAGTTTGGTCCAACTTGAGAGATAGGATAGTTTTTTTGCCCATGAGTTTACCCACATTTTTTTTTTTGCGAATTTAAGGATTTTTCATAGGACATGACAAAGGATCGTCGAAAAGGGCAGAACAACGTCTGCCTGGCAAGCTAGTATTTTAATATATTTTTTTCTCAACATAATATGAAAATTAAGATTTTAATTACGGCTTCGCGATGTTTACCTGTAAGTTTTTTTTGTTATAGAATACGGGTGACAAACGAGCACACAGTACACCTGATAATGAGTGAATGCTGTGGCCCAGAGACATCCACATCTAACCTCGATTAAGAATGCAGATGTCGATTAAGAATGCAGATGCGTTGCCACCCCTGAGGACTAAGATGGAATGCCTCGATTCCAGTAAAACGGGTCTCCGGTTCTCTAAACTCACCATACGAAACACAGCAGCATTAAGTCCAGCCCCTGTCGAGCCTATTTATTCGTGCTACAACCATAATGTAGCTGCAGAATGGCTCTACCATGTGTAAAATTAATTGGATGATTAGTATAAGACTATATTATGCTTTTAGATTTTGTATGTTAAATTGTATGAATTATAGGTAGACCTTATTTAAATAATTGAGTAAATAAATATATTAAACATAGGATTATCGATATTGACCACTTCCCCCGGAATATAACGAAATGCATTTATTGCCACAGCCAAACGTCTTTTTGAAGTTGCATTAGGCAACAATCATAAAGCTAGATGGGGTGATGTATTGCATTACCATTTACCACCACATGCTGATCTTAGATTAACTATAAAAAATTCAATTTTTAGCCAATACAAAAACTACATAAAATCGTTATTTTATTTATCGAATATATTTTTATATACATTCGTGGGAAGGACACAATTAAGTTGCCTATTGCACTTCAAACTTAATAATACACCTGCCGTGCAACACAAAACTAAAGGCCGAGTCCGAGTAGTATAAATGTGTTTGTAATCATGGGTGGTACATTTTTAATAACGTTAAATGAGCTTTATATTTTATAATACCAAAACTTATAGTACTCATATGTACTCTCGTGGCCTCTAATTTACCGTTACAACTCAAAACGCCAACAAAACCCATTAATAACCCGTTTATTTCCATATCGAATTTCATACGGCGTCGGCCACTATACTTCATATCGGCTATAACCATTACTTAAGATTATTTGTATGTTAAACACTGTTTGTACTCATACGTGTATATATGACAGAAATATTATTTAATTAGTGACCCCCTATTGATGAAGTTGATTATTCTTTCAAGCTTCGACTCCCAACGATTTATCCCTAATATTCCATTAACTAGCTTATCTTGAACTATGGGAAATTTATTGCATTTCAAAAGCCTCTACGCGAGAAAGTACATGGAAAGGCATTGGAGGTCTTGCTTATCTGGTGTTTAATCAATAACATAGAACCTCATTCCGAATGTATTATAGAGTAATTTGTCGCGTTTCTCACGTGGCGTGTGGCGACGGCGGGTGGTGGGTTTAATGTTTATAATTTGACTGTAGCAGCTGTTCCCTTTAAATCTATTAATTTTCTAACTTGAAGGCAGATTGAACTTAAAATATTTTTAATCAATATTAGGTCTACAGTTTAACAAGATTCCACCTAAAATAGCTCAAATAAGATATGAAATATATCCATTATTATTTTTACATATTTCATGAAAATATCGTGAATCATGAAGGTTGTATGTTGTAAAATTACAGTCAATATTAGCCCTCCTGGTGAACACAGGCCTTCTCTCATTTCTGAGGGTGTTATTGTTTTTTTTTTATATTGCAAAGTAAAATAAAATGTTATGGAGCAGTTAGCTTTACGCTCTGCTCCGGTGCGATTTGATGGATTTCTTTCACCGTTCAACACGTGGTAAATCAGTGCCGAAAATTTCAATTAACTATTTTTTTGATGCCGACGGGAATTGCACTCTGTGTGAAATTATTGAGCGCTAAAATAACTAAAGGGGCTAACCCTGCGCTACCACAGTACCTACGTCTGAGTAAATAAAGATATTTTATCGACAAACAAATCAATGTAACTATAAGGAAAACCTAACACAATAATTGTCTTTGTGCAGGTTTAGAATAAAAAAATCAAAATAAAAATGCTTGGGCTCATCAAACACGCTACTAAACAACAATTCACCCTCCATTTAAGAAAATAGTAGCATTCGAAAATAACCGGAAAATGCGAGATGCCATCGCCGGAAGGGCGTCCAGACGGGAAATAGATTTTTGAAACTTGTCACGTATTTGTAGGTACAGTAAAAGTGATTCTATTTTGTTTTATTCTGAAAATCTACATCATAGAACCGATAGATACACTTTAAAACCCTTTAATATAACATAACATAAACACTTACACCTGTCATACAGAGGGATAGGAAGAGCCTACGGACTTCCGTTTAGCACGATCCGGATACACCTCTTTCGCCTCCTTTACAACATATATAACTACGCATAGATTCATGCAGTACACTCAGTTAAGGGTACTCTTATTTGGTCCATTTTTAATATATCGGAAATTCGTTCGATAAGCTCCCGTCTAGCGCGTTTCTTGCCGACCCTGTCGTTAACTTCAGCAACATAAATTTGCATCGTCACTCTTTCCTCATTCATTATTTCTAGATGACCAAACCTCCAAAGCATTCCTGTCTTAATCCTGGCCACGATGTCATCTTGCCACTCATTTGTCTTATCACACAATATCTCCAAAACGAAGTAATATTCGCATAGAGAAGTGTTAAACACAAGACAAGAAACACAAGAAGCTGAATGAAAGATAAAAGTTCGTTTCTGTAGACACTAAAATTTAAATCATCATCACCATCATCATTACAGCCTATCAACACTATAAAACATAGCATAATTTTAGAATTAAAAATAAAAATTTAAAAATATTTTGATTTAACGGTAAACTTTTATATCTTATATTTAAAGCTCGCACATTTACCAGTAAATTGCCTCCGGGTTGGTCTATCGATAAATTATTACCACATTAATCAATACATACAAATACCTGATATAAGTTATTAATCCTTGTAAATAAACGTATTTGATAAATTTCGTTTTGGGTTAATAATGGACGGTTATTATCATAACTATCCAATTAATAAACCAATTTTAACATAAAACGTTATAAATAATATTCCAAAGGCAAAACTATCCTATTTTTCCCGCGATTAATCTATAGGAGGTTATAAAAGGTGTAAACAGCAACTCGAATGACGAGGTTGATAATGTTAAAAATATTATCGACTGTTTAAGCTTTTTTCCAATGAACTAACAAAAACGGAGAATTATTATGAATTAAGTATTTCTTTGGGGCGTTTATTAATCCGTAACGAGAGAATAAAATGTAACTGGCTACCTTTTAATGGATGCAATTGAATGTAATCTGGCTGTCATCGCTGTAGAAACAATTGCTTTGTTGATTGCCGCTGATCGCCTTCCTTAGTAAGCTCACGTATGTTTATGGTCACTTTATTTTATGACTTTTTGCCTTTAAGACCTAGAGTTCCTTCCAAGCTTTTCATAGATATTATACTGATCAGTTTATGTTTTCCGGTTAAACAACTAGCAGCTTTCTACTTAGTAGGATTACTATGGATTCGCAAGTATAAGTGCAAAGTTATTCAGTTTCAATGCTAATCAATAGTATAGGTCCTGCAACAACGACGGGATTCATACAGTTCAGTTTGATAAAAAATTATTTAGCTTACACAAACATTACCTTCGGCTAGAATTTGAACTAAAAACCGTAGCGCATTACTTAGTTTTTATTTTCTTTTAATAATGAAGCTGTATATTATAAACATATAAAAATGATAAAGTAAACGTAATTATTCATTAATTTATTATTACTTACAGCCTACCAAAAGTCCACTGATGAACATAGCCCCCCACATATTGCCACATGGGGGATATTTTTCGTAGTTGACCCACTAGAAGGGGGGGGGGGGTCGGCAACCGCACTTTTGTAATTTTTATAAGAAGTCGCTGCTACCTATCTCCTGATTCGTTTCCCACAGTCGCCTCTTATGACACACCCTGACGAAACTGTGGTAAGTCGCTTAACCGCGCTACCCATTTATCCGATTACGATAAAACTTCGACGAGTTTGTTTCTGACAAATAACATTGCAACGCGTGCGGGGCCACATCTGGTTTCCATCAGTCTTCTTCCTCAATTACATATGTATAGTCTTCGTTTCGATCTAGATGATCGATGACGATTTTTTTATTTTTCTAAAAAAGAAGATTAAATTAATTATAAGTGATCCAAGATTCATCACTATTAATTATTGAAATTTCGGTACTTACGAAAACTCAATATTATTTATTTTCAAACTGTAGTCGCATTTTCGATATTATTAAAGAATAAAAAAAAATTATATTTAAGGATATTTATTTACTTATAAAAAGTTATATTTAATAAGTATTTCATAAAAGTATTTGAAAAATGTATATACATTAAAATGAAGCATTAGGCTACTATAACTTGACTCAATATCTTATACCTGCATTAAGACAGGGCAGTCAGAAATCTCTCAGGAACCGGTCCAAGATAAAGATTAAGATTAATTAATAATGGTTTATTTTGTAAGCCAGTGTTTCGAGGAGCAGGTGCAAACTGGCCTTTAACTGTAGAGTATAGTGACACAACCAATGTGATTAGATGTGTTCTAAAACCGATAAGAAAATTAAATAGGATAACGGTTATTAACAAAAACTTCAATTGGTTATTCGATGTACCTACATCATCAGACAAAATGTACGAAAAAAATATATTTGAGGTGATATTATATGTTCCCGTGCATACTACACTGCCTCGTTGATCAAGTGGTAGTTGGCGCGACTACTGATCATAAGATCTCGGGTTCGAATCCTGGGTCAGGTCAAAAGTAAGTTAAGAAATTATCTATAATAGCACGGATTCATGTTTCATTCTCGCGCCTCGGAATGCACGCACATTTCCGTTCCGTCAGACTATGAGAGTAAGGGAATAGAGATTGCACCTGTGCTTGCGACAACACTTGTGTACAATAATTCCGTCTTGTGCTGGTGGCTGTTTTCTGCTTAAGACTGGCCGCTGTGGGGCAAATTTGGTCTGGCGGATATTGTTAATATTCCAAGTAACTACTTACCTTACGCTTAAGAGAATTGTAAAGCTCTAAATTTTCATTCAAAAAGCGATAACATTTTTTGTCCGGTAAACGTAGACTAACTATCATAATTTTTGAAAATGTTGTAGATATAATGAAAAACTAGGTCCATACGTTTTTATTTTAAGGGAATAATATTGCATACAATATAAGTAATCAGCATCTAAATATCTATATTTTGACTTAAAAACTTCCCCGAGCGTTATTTTTTAATGAAACTAAACTGAATTACTAAAAAAGAAAAACGTGCAGACCTAAAGTTAGGTGTACTGAACCTAATTTGACAAAAATTATCTAATTTTGTAAAGGTTTAGGGGGAGTAAAAACGTTACCGCTCGTAACAATATTTTAAAAAGAAAATGTTAGCAATTCTGTCAACTTTATTTAAAAAAAAAACAAAGACCTAAAGTAAGCTATACTGAATCTAATGAGACCAAATTTGTCTCATTTTGTAAAGGTTTAGGGGTATAAAAACGTTATCGCTTGTATCAATATTTAAAAAGAAAATGTTGGCAATTCTGCCAACTTTTGCAACTCTTTCTATCGCAGCGAGCGATGTGAAACAGATAGCATTTTTGGAAATACCTACTCGCGCCGCGTATCGGCACTTCACAATCGTCTTAAAATGCTTGTGTAGAAGTGGTTCCCGACAGTAGTCGAGGGAAGATTCAAGCCCACGACCATTAAATTTCGTATCCTTAACCATTAGGAGACTGTTGCTTATATAAATCTAATATTTCATAATAACAGCCATTTGCCTTATAGTGACAGCGTAAGATTCCATTAGTCCATATAGTCAATATGTACCTACTATATGTGTTTTGTGAGTGTGAAGTGTTACTGTGAAAGAGCCAGAGAGATTTTTTCATTTAACCGCGTTTTCATTAAGTCACTTTCATGTTTGTCAGTCTATCAATCCGTTTGGAATTTAGTAATTGACTTTAAACTAACATGCAGATGAGTTGGATACTTGAATAAAACTATTATTTACAGATTTTATCGCGTTTTAATTACAACTATCATTTATTTTTATTACCCCGACGTTTCGGGTGCTTTACAGCACCCATGGTCACGGGGGGGACTGAGATGTTTGACGTCCCAATGTCATAGTTAGTCGGGCTAGCTTCAGTTTTTTGAATATTAATTTTTGGTCCGATTTACGCAAGTTTAATAATGGCTGCGCTTGGCAGAAAAAAGCGCTAGGAAGCGCTTGTAAGCAAAATGGCGAAACTAAACAGTTTTCGGCCAGGACACGTTTGCTAACTTCAGTAGCGCTGACACAATCCGCCATTTTGCTTTTTTACTTTCTTTGTTTTGAAGTAGAGTTTATAATTTGTTTTGTACATGAATAAACATATTATACATGTTATTAAAAATCCATGATCGGTAAGTTTTAGTTATATAAATACGTAAAAAACATATTTAAATTAGGTTAGGTTCCCCGGTTAAAGCTAACTTCGTGTCCTAGAGGAAAATAGCTACTTTCGAGCTTACCGCTTACAATGCTTACAAGCGCTTCTTAGCGTTTTATTCTGCTTAACGCAGCCAATAATTTAAATATTATAATTTAATATTCAAAAAACTGAAGGTAGCCGGACTAACTATGACATTGGGACGTCAAACATATCAGCCCCCAACCCCCCCCCCGCCCCGTGACCATGGGTGCTGTAAAGCACCCGAAACGTCGGTATAATAAAAATAAATGATATTTGTAATTGAAACGCGATAAAATCTGTACATAATAGTTTTATTCAATGTGTAGTGTTCGCGTAAATTTAAGAAATCATTACGGATACTTGAAATTTTAAATTTAAAAAAATACGCGGGCTTTATAATTTAATATGTCTTGTTTTCAAAACATCCCTTTTTATTGATTAAGTATCTAAATTGAGACATACTAACAATTTTATATTGCAAAATCGTCACATAGCGGCATGTCGAGAGTAGAGCAATCTCACTCGCTCGCACGTTGTGAGGCGTGCAAAACCTTTGATTTATACATGTATATACATGTATATAGTATATTTTAAAAAAAAATACAAAATTAATATTGTTTAAAAAATATTACTTGTTTGCGATTAAACTATATCAAAAGTCTACTACTGAACATAGATCTCCCCCCTAAATTGCCTTGCTTAAGTCCTGCAGTGGAGTACTAGAAATTACTAAAAAAGTGAATGATAAACAATATTTTGTAATTTGATAATTACTTTATTTGTGAGCGTTGGTATAGTAATCAAAATTTTATTATACATACTGTTTTTGGGACATGTGGTACTTGAAATTTTATTGCTTCAATTATATACGCCATTAACGTGACAAAGTTGGTTAAAGAATTTCTATTTAGCAAAAAAAAATGAATTAAAATAAAAATTTAATGGGATGTGCCACTATTGTGAGTGACTGCCTCGTTGGTCTAGCGGTTGTAGTAGTGCGACTGCTGATCATAAGGTCTGGGTTCGAATCCCGGGTCGGGCCAACAAAATCAATTATTGAGTTTTTTCGTCAAGAAATTCTCAGTAGCTGCCCGGAGTCAGGAAGTTGGCGGTGTCTCACCCCCGTGCCTTGGAAAGCACTTAAAGCCGTTGGTCCTGCGCTTGATCTCTCTCCGGTCGTGTCGGTTTACCGTCCCATTGGATTATGAGAGTGAGGGATTAGAGAGTGCACCTGTGCTTGCGCATACACTTGGGCACTATAACCCTGTCCTGCGTCGATGGCTAACCTCCGTTGAGGCAGGCCGCCGTGGTCGGAATTCGGTCTGGAGGAAATTGTTATGAGTGCCACTACCTTATATCGATATATTATATCGATAAAAATATCGTCGATTGTACATTTACACATAATTCATATGCCTTTGAAAAAGCCATAAATTTTAGGCTCCTTGATATTCGGTAGTATTCCTTGATGGCAGTA
This sequence comes from Parnassius smintheus behrii, assembly GCA_036936625.1. Taxonomy (NCBI): domain Eukaryota; kingdom Metazoa; phylum Arthropoda; class Insecta; order Lepidoptera; family Papilionidae; genus Parnassius; species Parnassius smintheus. The sequence continues at coordinate 11,309,192 of JAUPFT010000021.1, read as the reverse complement.
GTCACTTAGCATTAAGTGAGCCGCATATTGTCCCGTCTTAGATAAAAAGGAAATATTATATCGAATATTTATTATCTTATTACAAACATTACCTTTTGGTGCATCGCGAAATTCAAGTTGAGTACAAACAAAATCATCATCATCATCGTCGTCGTCATAATTACAAATGTTTTCATTCATTACAGCTTTTCACAATTCCACTGTCAAAAAGAGGCCACACCCAAAAAATGCCGCAAAACACGGTAGTGTACCACCTGCATCCACCGACTTTTCGCATACGTCTTACCAGGTTGTCACTCGATCTAGTGTGGGGGCGCCCTATATTCCGTTAACCGGTACCGATTCTACTCGAGAAACCTTTGTCTCCTTCGGTTATCGGTTCTTCGAGCTATATGGCTGGTCCACACCCAATTGAGCTTCAGCCGTCAATAAACTTTGCTGTGTTCTAGTTTGGGGGGTATATAGAGTCAGTATTATCACAGTATGTAAGGAACATTATCAATAAGGAGGATTACAATCTTGGTGTCTTCAAAGCAGGAATGAATAGGCTTTTTTTGATAAGAGCGTATGATTTACCAACTAGGGCTTTCTAAACATTTACCACGAGATGGTATTTTAGTCCAGCATTGGCCTTGGTAAAAAGCACGCAGTCCACCTGACCTTCCCACCACCTGACCTGTGGGTGGTCGCTATGTTCCATAGACATCTACATCTATCCTCGATTTCGAATTAAAATACAGATGCATTGTCACCCGTGAGGACTAAGATGGAATGCCTCGTTTCCAGTAAAAATGGTCTCCGGTTCGCTACACTCACCATGCGAAACACAGCAGCATTAAGCTGCTATTTGACGCTGGTATTCTTTTTTTTTTTTTATAGAATAGGCTGACAAACGAGCACACAGTCCACCTGATGGTAAGTGGTTGCTGCGGCCCATAGACATCTACGTCTATCTTCCATTACAAATCAAAATGCATTATAATTATCGGTTCTTCGAGCTATATGGCTGGTCCATACCCAATTCAGCTTCAGCCGTCAATAAACTTTGCTGTGTTCTAGTTTGGGGGGTATATAGAGCCAGTATTATCACAGTATGTAAGGAACATTATCAATGAGGAGGATTACAATCTTGGTGTGTTCAAAGCAGGAATGAATAGGTTTTTTATGTTGTTTTTTGTTTTTTTAATATATTCTGTGATAGCATGATCCTTCCCCGGTCAAGTCGTCCCATTCGTGCTACAATACACTACTAATATAACTGCAGCATGGCTCTCCTACGTATTACGTATTAGTAATACCTATAATGGGTCAAAAAATACATACAAATGTACAGAAGTTAATATTTCATAAACATCCTTGAATACTTTTCACTGTAGTATGTTTTCATAAAAAACTAAACGTAAACGCTACAGCTATATTATGGTTGAGGCACGAATGGTCGGCTCTACTGGAAAAGGACCACACTATTACAGAATATCACCGTAAAATAGTAGCCTAATGCTGCTGTGTTTCATATAGTGAGTGTAAAGAATTGGAGTCCTTTTTTACCAGATACGAGGCATTAAATCTTAGTCCTCAGGGTCAATAGCGTATCTGCATATTGATTCTTAGATTTCTGAGGACAAATACAGATGTCAATGGACTTACCATCAGGTGGACTATGTGCTCATTTGTCATCATTATTTAAAAAAAAAGTAATTAATGTCTAGTGAACAGAAAAATATAAATAGATTTATCCTGTGTGTTATTCTGTCACTGCGTTCAAGGAAACTTCCGTTCTTATCGTATGAACTTCACATTTGGCTCGAATAGGTTAGAAAAAGAGCGCCGTGATATCCACGTTGCGATTGAGATTCCAATTATCTGGAAGATATCGCTGTCGACCAAAATCGATTAAAAATACATCACAATTAGAACTCAAATTGCTTAATGGTTGGTATAAATTATTGACGTAGTAATTAATAATTTATCCCAACCATTTCATCAAATAATTTAATTAAAAAAATTAAATCGTTCTAAGAACTTGGCGGATCAAATTATTAAGTAGTTAATTATCAATTATTTGACAAAATTTTAACTGTGACGGCACCTTTATCATCTTATTATTTTCTGAATTAGCATGTGTACTATATTTACCCCTATTTACAGAAGAGAGTCATTAGAGAAATATATGATTTAAAACCTAAAGAGTCGCTCAGACAAAAATTTAAGGACATTGATATTTTATCTGGCCTGTCAATAAATTTATGAAAATATAATGTACGTACATAAAAATAAGTAATTATTGTAATAAGTAGTTTTGCAAAAATAAGTGATATTCATTCTGTAAATACTAGGGACAGACACAGGATAGTAGTTACTCGAATTCGCCGAGTCAGTACCTAATTCATTCTTGGGGCGATGCACGAGTATACTCTTTTACAACAAAATCCCAGACAATGTACAAAATTTGACTTACAAAAAATTCAAAATCTTTATTGAACTATGTGTATAAAAAAGGGTTATTATAACATTAAGGAATTTATGGATGATAATAATCCCTGGGAAGGGTGATCGCCACCAAGCTAATTCTAATTTGTTTTGTGTTGTTAATTGTAAAATACATGATTGTAAGCCATTGATATACAAAAAACCCAATAAGCTCTTATTTTAATAAGAATAGTCCCGCTTGGTTTCTTGCTGGTTCTTCACGGGACAGAGGCTTTTTTAGAGGAATCAGTGGTAAATGAAAAAATAACTTTCGATAAGTATTATTTGTAATCCATATTAAATAAAAAAAATTCTGTTTCTATAACCTATAGTTTGGTATCGGGGACAATATGGTTCAAATTTGAATTGGTCGGTTTTCACAACATAACAAGTTAGTTTAAACAAAAATTGCGATAAAACTGCTGCAGGTATTTAAATAGTAAATTAAAACTAACAACTCTTTAGTAACAGCTTAGGTCATACTAAAAATGAAATTATGAGCGTCTTATATCTTATTTTATAAATTTAGTACGAAGAGCGTTTAAAAACGAGTTTAAAAATTGATCTACTTTTATTAATTACGCGTAGCTCGTTTCGTAATTAAATTCATCCCTCGCCACGCGCTTCTGCCTTGCGTCCCGTTGGTAATCGTTAAAATAAATCTTAGTACGATAATGCCGGACTAACGAGTGACGCTACAATGCTGCGACAATCGGCGGCGGGCCCTTTCATCTTGACACTTTGTCTTCTAAAGTGACGTCGGCGCATACTGGGCTTTGGCGAGCGTTTTGTTCGATTAAAAATTTTCGTAATTATTAAGGGTTTGTTCTTGGTACAGATTCGTTTTTCAATTTGTTTTTACTGTTTTACATTTTATACTTGTAGTATTTACCATTGGCATTTTTTGCATATAAAGATGATACTCTAAGGTTAGTGTAGAAGGAATATAATTTAGGCATATGTATATAGTGTGTCTTGTTTTAAAGTTATACTAGCAATTAGAACTAGGTTGGGTCAGTTTCACTCTAAATTCCCTACGAACTACTAACAGTGTAAGGAAAAAATTTATTTATAACTCGACCTATCAGATCTTAATTTTGTAATTTTTCTTTTTGCACCTAACCGACGTAATAAAATTGTGAATATGATTTTGACATTTTTTTCGATAAATAGAACTTGTTAATAACTTGACTACGGCTATTATACAGTAAGCCTAACATCCAGCTATTACCATCGTCTCGGTGGAACAAATATGGCCCCAGTCAGTCAAGTCGTCCCGAGGTTACACAATCACCAATCGTCAATTATATTATATATATAAACAGATTTTAATATGGCTAGAAGACAAATTTCATTAAAAAATCCGTCATGATCCACTTATCATTAATCAAACTGGAACATTTTTTTAGAATAAGGGTGGCAGTAAGGACATCTCTTTCGATTAAGAATTAAAATGTAGACGCGTTATCACCTCTGAGGACTAATACACAAAGCTATAATACCAGTAAAAATGCAAATGCGTTGCCACCCGTGAGAACTACTATGGAATGCCTCATTTCCAGTAAAAAGGGTCTCCGGTTCTCTACACTCACCATACTAAACACAGCAGCTTTAAGCTGCTTTTTTACGCTGGTATTCTGTGAGAGCGTATTCCTTCCCTTGACGAGCTGACCCATTCGTGGCACAAGCGAAATTACATAAAATTACGTTAAAATGACATGATTACATTCGACCAGAATGATATCTTTAAAACTTTACTTTTTTTAATAATACATAAGTCCTTTTTTTACTGTGTTTACCGTTTAAATATCCCTGTGGCCAATTCGTACAAGAGCGATTATACGCGTTATTGGTTTATCGGATGCCCGGGTAATCTGCAAATTTCGCCAAAGAGGCGGCTCCTTTGTTACATCGCGTGTTTTTTTTAAAATAAATTATCCACCTTCAAGAATCGATTGCGGCTTGAAGGCATCACGTACAGAATTTACACGGTGAAACTCAAAGCATAGCTTGTTAGAGTGATGAGAGCGAAATTTTAAATGCATTTAATTAATTTATCGCGAGCACTGTTTTGTTTTGTATGCTTTGGAATTTCAAATTTATTTAGGATGATGGCAGCATTTAACAATAGTTATTTAATGTTGCTTAATTAGTGGTTGTGATACTACGGTTTAATAGTAGTTGCCTGACGAAGTCGATTCTAACCCTGCAACACCGATAGATTGCATCGCCTCCTTGACCTGGTCTGCTACGGAAGCTGGCTTCTTGACGTCTTTGGTACCGGTGACCTGTATAGCACAAACTGCAGCTGGTAGGTGGTTCTGCTATAAAACGCTCAAAGTATCGTCCTTGAACCGATCCCTCGTCAGGTCCCTCATTCTACGCAGCAGTTGGGATGAGCGCTGGTCTCCGAGGTTCATCTCGTCTGGGAGTTTGGTAATTTGACGCATTTCGGACACCTCGAAGATAGTGAGTAACGTTGACTTCAGCAGTGCGTAGGTAAAGAAAGAAAAACTTTATTTAAAATCACAAAGATAAACAAAAAAACTCGAAATATTACAATAAAAAATAAAATGGATTTTTGTGAAGTCAAATTAGGTCCCTATTTCAGCTAACTGCTGCTGTACCAAATGACAGAAGCGCTGATTTTCAAATAGAGCCCAATATTCACTTCGCGGTCGGTCATACATTACTTATAGCTAAAAATAAAAAAAAATAAAAAACAACCATTCCGAGAAGTGAGTGGGAAAGGAATGAGTATAAAGGAGGTATTATTTGGAACTAATAACAAACTGTATAAGTGAACTGTACACTTGCATATCACATACATATCTATGCATCAATACATACGTATATACATCATACACATTTAAATGTACGTACATATACATTATAAAGTGCTCAACAGCTCAACATCATAATATAATATATTATCTAATCTTAATAAACTAAAAAAAACTGAATTTAATTGTAAAGTCTTTACGATTTAACAACCATTTAACAACAAAAAGAAACAAAACAGTGAGTAAACTGAAAAATTAGTGACGGAATTAAAAAAAAAACAGTTAATCTTATCCAACAATTTTTCCAGCGTTGATTAGAGGACTCCTTTATATTGTGCAAGTAAAACAAAAAAAAATTAAAGTAAAAAAAAAAATTACGAGGGATTATGGTCTTGTTTTAAAATTGCTGATAGTTTTTTTTTTAATGTTCCTATAGTTTTTAAAGCACGCATTGGTGGAGGCAGATCGTTCCAGTAGCGAGAAGCTGCGTACCTGAAGGACCCTCTAAATGCCATTGTTCTATGTTTTGGAATCACAAAGACGTTAGAACATTTACGTTTCGGATATTTTGACTGTTCGCTAACCCACACTAATTTGTCATATAAGTAACGAGGTGTTTTTGAAGAAATTACTTTACCTCAACTGCAGAAGGTACTTTCCCTCAACTGCAGGATTCACCATGATATCCGTGACTTGCTGTACGACATGCTGCTCTAACTTGACAATAACCAAATGGTATTTAGCAGTATCTGAGATCTTCTGGTAGTATCACTTTTTGTAATAATTCTGGTTAAACGGTGATTAATTTAACATTACATTCAAGTAAGACAATAATATAAGAAAAAAAAGGTGACTTTATTTTCGCTTATAGGAACAATTCATATACGAGTAAATGGAGGCAATTACTATTATTAAAACCAAAAAACAAATGTTGATGAATGGTGCATCTTTGAAATATACATATCATAAAATATTTCTAACCGTAAATGGTTATTTAAAAAACTTTTAACATTTTATCCCCAGTAGTTATTTCATTAAACTCTCGTAAAATATGTAACGACTAAATTATTCAATAAAGTTCCTAAACATTACCCCATACCGTTATATTACTAAAAACGATTTACAACCTTACGTTAAAATTATTTAAACAACAAAGTTATTTAATTGCATCCTATTCTGATTGCTTGTTAGACTATACTTTTATTGTACAATTTTATTTTTCTATTATGGCAACATTTACAATGCCCATCAGCTTGATCTACGGCAGTGAATAGTACACTATCTATGGGAGGTCGACAGATATTGGTTCTTGAAAACATGGAAGCCGTAACGTTGTTTTCTTTATGTCTTAATAAGATATTTATGATTGCTATTGGCCGGTTTAGATGCTGGCAATTATTAAAAATGTCTTGCGATAGCAGCGTAAGTTGTAACCAATGTACAAGCCACACTTATAATAATAGGTACTTAAGTGTTAAACTTTATTCTTTATTGTGCACAATATAAGATGAAAACTGTTTAAATATTTAGAAGGTGAGCTTGACCCTAAAGTTAACAAACTCTTAGGCAGTGAGTAATAATTTTATATGTAAACAAAGTAAGTAGCTATATATAACAATATATATTTATATAATCCCGTCCCACGGAAATATGTGAACTAAAACAAGTAGTAAAATTAAAAATTTTGTACAACTGACTTCAATATAATTAAAATGAGAATATCAACAATGTATACAACAATGTATGATAACTCAAAAACTACTGGTTAGATCCTGATTAAATTTATATAGGACCAAAGCTTAATGAAAAATAGTACAAGCAACTTCATTAGCCGTTCAATTACCAGCTGCGCCTTTTTATGTTTAACTAGGGGCCTGAATGATATTCGGCCACTGCGTCTAATACAATATTGCAACTATCTTGTAACATCAGCAACAGTATATTTATATAATACGGCTCATAATGCATAATTAGGCATGGAATGTATTAGACGCATCGGTTGAAATGCATGGGCTGAATATCATACTGGTCGCTAGTTGAACGGCGCCGTTTCATCCCATCGTACTGTGACGGCCCAATATTATTATTAGTAATTAAATTCAATATACAGGGGCATCAAAAATAGTCTTAATATATTTATATTAAACAATAAAATTACATTAATAAACATAAGGTTAATATAAATATATTTCAGACATTAGACCAATAACATAGTAAATTAAAGGCAAAATATTGTCTTTCATAATAAATAAATTCATTTAAAAACTTGGAAAAATAATTAAAATAAGATAAACAATAGAAATACAAGTCGAAAATATTATAAAAATAAAGATAAATAAATTTTATAAGATAATTAGAAAATTTGATAAAAATGGTCTAAGTCTTGGAAGGAGTTCATGTATAAAAGAAATTTTTCAAGTTGTGGAAGGAGTTCACGTATAAAAGAAAGTTGTGGTAGGAGTTCACGTATAAAAGAAAATTTTCCTAAGTTATGGAAGGTGTTCATGTATAGATGTCTTGTATGGAGGAGCTGCCGGAGATACATACATGCAGTTGTACATGTATATGGGGTGGTCGTGAGCCCGACTGCCTGAAGTACTGTAGCACAATAAAAACTTTGTAACAAAAATCGATAGGGGTCATGTGGGTGTGTTGTGAGGACGCGCCATCCGTATGATAGTTACATTGATGCTTACTGCTACTTGCGGTATTGCGTCTTGTGATGGATCTGAGGGTGTGCTGGACCTGATTCGACGCATTCTTGTGGTTCTGGTCGATGGAGCTTAGTTCTTAGTGCCTGTGGTAAGCGGGTTTGTTGTAGCAATACGGCTTTCTCGTGGACATCGCACACCCATACCGTTTGTGGGCGACGTCGTAGCGCATAGCGATGCGTCGTCTATCTTTCGGATTGGGATGATGAGTGTGTTTGTTAGCACTTTCAAGTGTAACAGGCATACTCAACTTCATGTCTTAGTGCATTAGTGCTATGATACGTGGAGTTTTGTTCATTAGCGTCTTAGTAGCGTGCTACTATGATACGTTGGTGATATTTTTTATATAACAGCAATAAAAACTTTGTTACCAAAATTGATAGGGGTCATGTGGGTGTGTTGTGAGGGGGCGCCATCCGTATGATAGTTGCATTGATGCTTACTGCTACTTGCGGTATTGCGTCTTGTGATGGATCTGCAGGTGTGCTGCGCCTGATTCGACGCATTCTTGTGGTTCTGGTCGATGGAGGTATGCGGGTGGTGATGTCTGCTGGGATGTATGGGGGATCTTAGAATGGTGTAAGCCCGACGATAGTTGTATTGATGCTTGTTGTGTTCTGCAGCATTGCGTCTCTGCGATGGTTGTTTGGTGGAACGCTATTCTCAATGGCGCTCTCTGTGTCTTGGTTTGACTCACACCTGAGTAGCTTTGCCCAAGTCGGGTCCCTTCATTACGGGGCTGCAGACTGTCTTTCCTCCACGATGTTTTATATAACAACATAGTATTATATCTCTGTAACTTTTCCACCTTTGAATGATTGAAGGCAACTTGTTGGTGGGTGAGACAAACATGATCGAAAATGCATTTACTCAACGTCAGTGACACTAACCCTTTCTGATAGCGAATTATTACTCTTATCTTATAACTGCCTTTTGGCTATATCTGCCGTTGTATTGGTTGGTGGAGCATATGTGTGGACCTCATGCGGGTGGTAGCTGGCGGGTGGATCCGAAGAGACTCTCAAGGCTGCGGCCGAAAACCGCACAACGTGGGACCCCATTCCCTTGAGGTGAGCGGTAGACTCATGACACGCTCTGCGGCTAGTGGCCGTGCTGATCATGCAATTGGTGGTGATGTCATACACTTACATCACGTCTGCAGGAGCAGCGATCTGGCAGGTGGTGGCGCTCACGGAGGGTTTACGGCCAGTGTGCCTATTTGCCTATACCGTGTGACGTACATTCACTGTGGCTGGATTCGTTCGCATTCTGTTTGGCGTTTACACGCATTGACATGCGCGACTTCAGTCGATGTTTGTGCTTACGCACTAACAAGGGGCCAAGACTCTTTTACTGGTTCGTCAGTTATTTTGCTGTGGACTACGGTCCAGTTCCCGAATTAGCGTTCCCTTCGGGGGAGTACATCAAAATGGTTGGCGTTCACCGTGCACGGCGTGTGTGGGGCCGTGTGCCTCCCCTACATTTTTTTAAGTAAATGTAGGAGAGCGAAGCCCTTGTATCGGGTATTTTGTATAAATATATATTTGAGCCTTTTCCGAGCGGGAAGGGATAAATAATAATAAATTAATAATGTAAACAGCAAAAAAAGGTGCAGCGTAGCAAGTGGAATAGGGACGTTTTATGTTCTTAACCTTTCTCGAACCCTGTCTTCGTGAACGGGGTTTACTTAGCTTATAAGGCACTACCAACATCTTTCAATTGCTCTAGTGAATATTCATTCTTCCAAAAGACACCTAAAAGAACTAAGTTACTAAACGAACCCAACGTAAGTAAGGGTCCTAACTAAGACGATCACGCCAAAATATTACAAACGGCCTATTATTAAACCTTTAGAAAGATCATTTAGAAAGATCAAAACATATTTATCCTGGTCACAAATATATAATTTTTATCGAAAATGGGTAAATTAATTATATTAATTATATTTAATACGAATATTATTTTTATATAGAGGGGGGGGAGCGTTACAGTACGAATGGCCTAAGCGTTAGCCAGCCCTGCGGAATATCATTCAGGTCGCTAGTTGAACGGCTGTTTCACTATTAATACAATAAAATATAAATAAATATAATATAAAAAAAATAATATAATAAAAATACAATAAAGTTTAACACTTATTTTTTGTAATTAGTAAAGACTCTCTTTATTCTACTTTATCGCTCTTTCTAGTATATACATATATATATATATATATATATATATATATATATATATATATATATATATATATATATATATATATATAGGTATTTTATCTGTAACAGTTTGCTCATGAACATTTCCCAATTAAAGGATTTGTCATAAAGACCACGTTTACGAGGCGGGCGGCATTGGTAGTGCTGGATGTCTAGCAAAACTGTCAGCGGCCAATATAATCGCGTAAATGCTACATAGTTTATATCTAGCATTTACGAGATCAGATATCACCACATATCAAATTTTATGGGCGTTTTTAGGCCTTTCTGGGCTCGATTTATCGTTATGACAAGGTAAAGATTTAAAAAAACTTTCCTTTGATTAACAGTTTCCGAGTTTCAGTTAGAAAGGGTTTAACTAATATTATGGGTTTAATTTTAACGTATTTCTAATTCCCGAATTCTAATAACCGGTTTGACTAAAATATCAGGACATCAAATGCATGAGCATCTCGTGACCATGGGTGTAGTAATGCACCCGAAACGTCGGGAAAAAAATAAAAAACTAAATACGTGATAACATGTGTAAAATTATTTTATATATTATGTAGCATTCATCTAAATATAGTACGTGAGATATATGGTATATGGTCATCCGGTTAATATGGTCACTTTCCTGTGACTCAAAAACTAAAGCCTTGTTTGCATAGAGGGCTCTGTGATACGATGGCTCTTCATCGGTCAATCGTACAATAAAGACTGGAAAGGAAGGAAGAATAGTTATGTAAAAATATTTTAGTTGATTTTAGTATGGTGTAGTGTAGTTAGTTTTTTTAAGTGGATTTTCGAAGTGTTCCTAATTATTGCCAAAGCTTGATTCATTTTTTTTCTTAATATATTAGTTATAGTTTACGACTTTATGTTTTTTGTCTCTGTCCTTCTTCTAGTTCTGGTTTTATAGGGTGGCAAAGCTTAAGGTGACCATATTACCCTCACTTACCTTATAAGAAATCGTTATAACTTACTTATATGGATAGTTTGACGGCTCCGTAGGGCAATGGCTAAGTTTTTAGTTGCATGGCTAAAGAGCCGGGGTTCGAATCCCCCACAAAACAAGTGTTTGTATGATTTGATAATATTGAAAATTGCCTGTGCCCGCCATACGTGACGCTACCGGGCCCGCATGTTCAATTCAAGCGCGGAAGAAGTCTATAGGGAATTAATGTATTTAATATTTCTAAAACGTTGCAATTATACGGAATAAATACCTAGTGTGAAACTAACTTTTACAACAAATAAAATCTATAATAAAATTTTTAATAAACTAAGAAACACATACTTAGAAATTAAACAAAATATTTATCGTTGTGAAAATATTTTGTTGTAAATGTAAATATGTATGACGTGTTACTAAGTGCTATTTACGAGTTTAAATAAACCTTTAGATTTTTGGAAATGTACGTTAAAATTCTTTAAATTCTCGAAAATTTTTAGCAGTTGCAGCAAGAAACCCGAATTCAATACAACTGAAGAAAAAGTACAAAACACAGCATCCGATATCGGGACCGATCTTTAGCCATTTGCTAATTACTATACCGCCGAAGGCTTTGTGGCTTGCAAACGAAAACTTTGATCCAGCCTCATGTATGAGGTAAAAAAGAAGTATAACTTTTTCAATCACTATACCTCGGGACACTAATGAAAGCATCAAATACGAACATCAAAAGGAAGCTTTTATCCACATTTATAGAATAATATAGATATGTAGTGTGCAAGCAATACAAATAGTTTCCTTAACTGTCCTGAATTGGATAATATAACAAGTAAAAAAGTAAGTTACAGCCTACATATGTCCCACCCCTGGGCATAGGCCTCTGCCATTTTTGAGAGGGTTTTCGGACAAGGAAGTGTACGCTGCGCTGCCCCCAAATGCGTGTTCATACATCTTCGATTGTATTTTATTTCTTAGGCATGGAGGTTACCTCACGATGTTTTCCTTCACCGCCGAGTACGTGGATAATACGATAAACGATTATAAAAAATCAATTAGTACAACAGACTTCAATAAAATGAGAACATAATCCATGTATTCGAAGTCAGTTAAATACGCATTACATCTCATGTGGTCCCATATAAATTACATGATGTAATTTATATGGGACCACATGAGAAGCATCAGCTTTTGTATAAAAAAAGAATCATCAAAATCGGTTCACCCAGAAAACAGTTCTGAGGAGTTCTGACACATAAAAAATATCTCCTCTATTTTTTAAGTCGGCTGAAAAAAGTTATTAAAGCAAGACCAGCTAGCAACAATATGGCATTTCCACAAATAATATTATATACGAAGCTCAACCAATCACAAAATCTCATCGTATTTGAATAAATTTTTTAATTCATGGAGGCAATTAATATAGCTCCTGCATTTTCTTTAATTTCCCCTAGGTCAATGACTTTTGGGCTAGACGAAATGTCGCCGTATCGTGAGAAATACCAAAAATGTCGGACATCGATTCGAAATTAGCATAATCGTGTTTCATCTCCGAAAAATTTACGGGCCTTGTAATACCAGGCTGCATTCTACATGATATTACAAAATGCTATTAGTCGTTTTTTAGGAAAATTTTACGTGGTTAATATTATCTAAAATTTATTATATTATGATCATACTATCGTCGTTGAAGACTCGTTGTAGCTCGTAGGATTAGCGATCGCTCTAAATTTCACAGTACGCGAGAAACCCGGGTTCGATCACCGATGAAATAGCTAATTGTATTTTTAAGTGCTAATTTACCACGTGTTCAGCGGTGAAGAAAAATATCGCGAGGAAAATTGCATGTCTGAGAAATTAAAAAAATATTTTGAATACTTCCGCCAAGAATTCCGCCAACACGCATCGGGGCTGCACGGCAGAAAATTCCTTGCCCTAAAACTGTCTCAGAAGTTATAGGAGGCCTGTGCCCAGCAGTGGTACGTATATAGGTTGTAAATTTATTTGTGCCCAGCTGTGGGACGCATAGGTATAGGCTCTAACTTTTAACAACGGTGCTTCGTAATTTCAGGCTCCGTCATTGCTGTCAAACTTTACAGAAGGTTTTGAACCGTTGAACAATATATTTATTAGAAATATTGTATGAATGTTATTTTATAATTTATATTCTGACACGATACATAATCGTTTTGTTTTAATAGAATTGCTAATTTATTCATTTATGCGCAGTTTCTGATAGTATCAAGAGGAATTTATTTCGTTTTTTTTTTTCGAAACGGTAAAGTGCATTTAATTATAAAACATTTATATTCGCGACAGTAGATGACACAAATGCTGTATGCTGATGCGTAATTTAATATATCTATAATTATGTATATATATATGCGTGTGTGTGCGTGTGTGTGTGTGTGCGAGCAAGCGAAATCCCACTGACTGACTGTCTCCTTGCGATATGTCTAAAACTGTACACCCGATTGTCTTAAAATTTAGTATAATTACTAATTTCGCAACGTAGATGCTCACTAAGAACGAATTTTACTATAGTCCAGTAGCAGGAATGAGTCGACTCGATCGGGGAAGGACCGCGGTCTCACAGAATACTAGCGTAACATAGCAGCTTAATGCTGCTATGTTTCGTATGGGGAGTAAACCGAAGACCCTTTTTAATGAGAACGAGGCATTCCAAACGAAGATGTAGATGCCTATGGGCTACAGAAACCACCGATCAGGTGGACTGTGTGCTCGCTCGCTGTGTGTCCTATAAAAAAATTATCGTCTATTATCGTGCGCCCAGCGAAGCGAGCGATTATCACTTCAGTTTGATTTATATGTACCTACGAGTATATATAGTATATACTCGTAGGTACATATAAATCAAACTGAAGTGCCCTGTCTATAATAATAAAATAACTAGCTTCTATTAAGCTCGGGTAATTGATTTGCATGGTATTAAGACAGTCTGTTTGTGTATTTTTATTTTACAATATAACTGTATTTATGTAAAGGTTTATTCCATATTGCTATATCTCCGTCAAATACTGACACTACATGCTTTTTTAAACTTTTTATAGCCGATTTCCCGATGTTGGTGGTTTGATGCCTGGGACATCAAATAAGTTGTATATTGTTAAAACCATAAATTGTTAAATTTTAATTCTAAAATGATAATTTACCACGTGTATGTATCAGTAAAGTAAAACACTGCGCGACATCTGTTTAACTTATAACAAATATTACGAGGATATGATGTGAAGTCAGTTAACACGACTTGTACTGCGCGGCAAGCTGTTCTCTAGTCCAAAACATTATCAGAAGTCAGATATGGGCTAGTCTCAGATGTTGGAGGTGTAAAGGGTAGTAACTTTTTAAATATTACTTACTATTTTCAAATATTTTCATCGTTGGGTACTTTTTAATGAAGTCATCACTATTGTTTAAGCTTAAACCAACACAAAAAGATAGACGAAGCGATGTGTTCATTTCTAGTGACGTATAAACCAAAACAACAACCATGCTCAATTAATAATAAGAACAAGCCCTAACGAAGAGGCATAATTTGCAACTAACAACATGGTTTGAGCCGTGGTAGCTCAGATGGTTAGTGCTCGCTGTATAGTCACAGTATGCGAGCAACCCGATTCCGAACCCCGCCAGCAACAATGAAATTATTGCAAATTTAAGTGCTAATTTACCACGTGCTCGGCGGTGAAGGAAAACACCGTGAGGAAACCTGCATGTCTGAGAAATAAACTAAAAAATATATCGAAGACATGTGAAGTTCGCCAACACGCATTGGGGACACAGCGCGGCGGACACTTCCTTGCCCTAAAACCCTCATTGACTTGAGAGGAGGCCTGTGCCCAGCTATGGACATATATAAGCTGCTACTTTAACATGGTTTTAGGTTCGTATTTGTGCGTCAAGCAGTAATCTTATGGACTAACAAAGAAAGAAAGAAGAAAGATGTGAGTGTTTAACTTCCTGCAAAAATGTTTTCAGTAGTCCGTCTTTCTTTCTTTGTAGGTCTGAGCTATGAGGACATAATTTCTGGCCGTTGTTTTACTTAAAATAATAAATGTTGAATGTAAATTTATGCAGAATGGCATCTATACTCTGTTCAAAAAGTAGCCATCAGTATTTTATACCCTTCTCGACTCATGCCTATTGATTTTGCGTAGAGTAAGAATGCAAAAGAACATTAAGTTATTTAATAAAAACATTTAATTAATTTTTAAGAAGATTCAAATTGGTATTGTATAATTTAAATTTACAACATATTAATGTAGTATATTATAATATATTATATTTTCTTAACAAGTTTATAATTTATACGATTACTACACTAGAAGTAGGAAAAGGAGGCGTGGTATCTAGCTTAGGGGTTAAGCTACTAAAAACAATCTTCAAATTTTATAATACCCGAGGAATTCGAGATTGATTTCTGCCTGGATCAATGAAATTGTAGATTGAATTTTTTAGTGCTGATATATTACACGCTCGGGGAAAGAGAAAATATTGTGAGGAAACTTGCATATGTTTAAGAAATAAAAAAATATTTTGTAGCACGGTTTACATTTTCTTTTTTATTTATTTTATAAGATATGGGTGACAAACGAGCACACAGTCCACCTGATGGTAAGTGTTTGCTGTGGCCCATAGACATCTACATCCATCCTCGATTACGAATCAAAATGCAGATGCGTTGTCAGGACAGACCCGTGAGGACTGAGATGTAATACCTCGTTTCCAGTAACAGAGGGCTCCGGTTCTCTACACGAAACACAGCAGCATTAAGCTGCTATTTTACGCTGTTAGACTTTCTTACCCCTAAACCTTCCATTTTCCTTTATTTATTATGCTCGAAAAGAACGTGAAGTGAAATTATTTAACAGCTCACATCTCAGCTAACTATGACCGAATTTTAAGAGGATTTCCAGTGAACATCGCGATTGACATTAGATTTGTGAACACTGTACTAAAAGTCTCTTCATTTATGTAAAATAAAAACTAAAACATGCAAAATAGCTTAAATTTCCGAGACTGGATCATCAATGTGACACGAATCTTTGATATTTATTTGATCGGAATTAACAATAACGATAAGAATATTTTAAGAGCCAAGAGCTCAGAGGCTGGGTTTTAAATATCATAAGACTCAAGCGACTCAAGTTCGATACCTTGAAATTATGAATAGCAAATATAAATGCCTAATTACCACGAGTACGGTGATGAAGAAACACGTCATATAAATTTAAAATAAAATTATGTGCAGCCCGACATGTATTGGAGCAGCTTTTACCTGCTTCAAATCCTGTGCCCAGCTGAGACATTCAAACTCTGTTATTTTACTTTTTGACTTCAACAAATTTTAAAAGAGTAGGTAGTAGGTATAATTTTATAAATATATTCACTACATTTATAAAATTATAGATAAGACTTCGATGAGAAAAATATACGCAGTTTGTCGCTTCTAGGACGGATTACATAATCTTTGCCCGAACACTACCTCCTATATTCGTGATAGGCTTTCTTTGTGAATTATTGCGGGGCCCTTTCACAGAGCCGAACTCACCCAGTCAATACCTTAATGGCACCCACGTTTTCACTTGCGGTACAGTAAAAAGTAAAATATTGGCACCCGATGCTCGGTAAACAGGAAATCGATTAGACGAAAATCGAAACTTATGCACATTTTTAATCTGAGTAATAACTCTCACATAAACACCGTTTATTTACACCATTTAGAATTGTGAAAATGTGCATTGATAAACCGCTTTTGTAAGAAATATTACGAGTGGTAAAATTAAAAATTGTGTACATCCGACTTCAATACGACAGAATCGAATCAATGCATTTGAAGCCAGTGAAATACGAATTATTTAAGGATAACTTAAAAACTACTGGTTAGATCTTGATAAAATTTATGTGGGACAACACGAGAAGTACCAGCTTTCAAATAAATTTATAATAAGAATTAAAAAAATCGGTTCACCCAGAAAAAGTTCTGAGGTAACACACTTTAAAAAAACATACAGTGGAATTGAATATCTCCTCCTTTTTAACATCGGTAAAAAGTAATCTACACCGTACGAAAATCAAATCAGAATTTATAACTGTTTTTTAATACTATTATATGCCAGTGCCTGACTTAGTCCACCTGATGGTACGTGGTAATGCAAAATGTTTACTTTCAACATTAAAATATTAGGTGATACATCACTCACAATATAAGCAGTTAATATATATATACACATATATATATATATATATATATATATATATATATATATATATATACATATATATATATATATATATATATATATATATATATATATATGCGACGTATGCGAATATATGGCGACGATCTCTGCTATGTTTCAAAAGAATAAGGGATGGTCTGTAGTCAGCTGTGGGGTGTATATATCATCAAATTCAATATTTAGTATGCCAGCTGTTGGGTTTTCGTCTACAATTTCAGAGTGAAAAACCAGTAAACGATCATTTCATGTTGACGCATGAATTTCACAAGTTAAAACAAGCTGAAGCAGTGTCACTATCTCTGGCTATTTTAGTAATCTCTTATAAAAGTATATAGAGTATGCAATCTCACTTTAAAAGTAAAGTAGCAGTGACTGATATACTTGTGCAGTAATTACATACATACAATAAGTAAGTTAATTTTCATTTTAATAGAGACACGGTGTTATAAACTGTTTTATGCAATTGACTTTTTTCAAAATATTAAAATTCTAGAGAAATAAAATAAATGGTTCCCAAAACTGATATCACTTTACAAAATAGACTCCAAAGGCTGGGCCTAAACATATCTTAAGAACTCTTTGAAATTTTTATACGTATTTATAAACTTAGCCAGATAATCAAGAACCCTCCTGTGCGATAGCTTATTCCCTTTTTACCTTATATCAAATGTCATTAGAAGGGGATGGCGGGTCAGAACAAATGGATAGACGTAGATCACTCTGTTAGGGTGGGTTGGTGGATTTACAACCCTTTTGCTGCAGATTTATGTGACGTTCGTTGGGTTAACCCTCACATGCAGAAAAGATCGCGTTTCTTTATTTTTATAAATTACTAACGAAAATAGATCGAAGTTACGAAACACCTACGCCTCCGTATACATTTTTCAATTCCAAGCTAAAAATAAATTAATTTGTAGTCAATTCGCCTCGATCGGTCGCTCGATGATAAATAAATACACTCGAAATTGATAGAAAATACAGTGTTTATGTACGAAACATTTTAATTTACTAACCATTTTTAATTTGATTTAATAATGTCAACATCTTTTAATTAAAAAAAAGAAATGGCGTATGGTGGTGAATAAAGAATTATATCCACCCCAATTCGACCCGTGGGTGTCGTAAAAGGCTAGATAAATCTCAAGGTATCCGATAGATGGCGGTAAAGGAAGCGACTTCAGATGTAGGATCCCCAGACGGGTGACTACAATCGCTAATTCATCCGTCAAGCGCGACGATTAAAAGCTCATCCCTACCTCACAGTTGCCTCCATTCTTTTAGTTTTATAGATTATCTCATAGGGAGTATATTTGTCATAATTGGAACGCTTTTTATAATAGAATAACGGTGACAAACGAGCACACACTCCACCTCATACTTAATAAATTGAGTCTGTGGCCCAAAGACATATTTCCTCGGTTAAATATCTTTTTTTTTTTTAAATTATTCTAGCCAGAGCTTAGCTACAATCCCACCTGAAGGTAAATGGTGATGTAGCTTAAGATCGTAAAGTGCACTGACTTAACAAAAACCTGTTCACTCTTGCCTTGAAGACACCCACATTGTAATCGGATGGAAAGACAGATGCTGCCAACTTATTCCACTCCTTTGCTGTACGCATGATGAACGAGTTAGCGAACCGTTTGGTTCGAATGCGTGTTAGGTCAACAACGAAAGTGTGGAGACTGGCCGAACGTCTGGTTATCCGACGAATCAAAAATCAAATAAGTTGTTACCCCTGAGGACTAGGTGGAATGCCACGTTTCCATTAGAAAAAGGTCTCCGTTACTCTACAGTCACCATACGAGATACAGTAGCATTAAGCAGGTTAATTACCAGAATAAAAAATTGTATTTTACTCTGGTATTCTGTAAGCGGGTTC
This sequence comes from Parnassius smintheus behrii, assembly GCA_036936625.1. NCBI lineage: Eukaryota > Metazoa > Arthropoda > Insecta > Lepidoptera > Papilionidae > Parnassius > Parnassius smintheus. The sequence goes on along the minus strand of JAUPFT010000021.1, from coordinate 11,289,937 downwards.
GCAACTGCAGTTTTATATTATTTGAGCGTTCACCAGGAATATGATGCTGGCCATCTCATTTCAATCTGATGCCTCTTTTCGCTTCGACAGCCACGGGATGATGATGATGTTTGGTAATAGATTCTCGCTGCCACTACTCGGTGACATACACACCTTGCCGTTTAAAAACTCATATTTATTGTTAGATCCAATACATTTACGAGTATAATCCAATTCTCAATCTAGTATTATAACAACTAAAATTAAAGCATTCATCAGAATGTGCTTTAAGTAAGCGTCAATTTGATTATTTTATCATTTTTATATATAAAGTAATAATTAAAAAATATTCACAGAGATTCTCAATTTATATCACGACGCTCACCTGTAGAACTAAGTTATAATTTTAAATCCATTAAAAGTAAGGTAACCGATCTAAGCTCGACTTTAATCTAATGATAGTTCGCGCTATAAAATCCATAATATCATTTATATTTAAAACACACACAAATGGATGCATTGATAATCTTTTATTTTAATAATTCATTTCATCGATAACAAAATCTTTAAAAATTATACGATTATGATAATGTAATTACTATTTGTGCATTAAGGGATAAATCTTTATTCATTTAAAAGCTCCGCGACGTGAGCTTCTTTCATTAAGATATTTGAATGATAATTAGACGCCTACGTTAATTACTTCACTTTGGATCGGCTACTTGTAGATAACAAGACACCGAACGTGAGAAATTCATTTATATGCTTGGCATTAAGTATAAATACTTAAAAGTAAATATTATGACAATAGAAATTAAGTACCTATAATGTAGTTCACGTTCGCATTAAAATGAAACTAAGTTTTACAGCTTTTATTGAGAATACTAACTTATATTAAATTCCTAAAGGATAATCGAAGAACCGACAACCGATGGGGAAGAAAGGTTCTCGAGGTGCAGCTTCGTATCGGCAGCCGAAGTATAGGGCACCTCCCATCCCACTAGATGGAGTGACGACCTGGTAAGACATGCAGGAAGTCGATGGATGCAGGTGGCTCGGGACTGTGCTTTGTGGCATTCCTTGGGGGAGGCCTATGTTCAGCAGTGGACTCCTAAAGGGCTGTAATGAATGATGACGATGATAAGGATACTATGAGCTCAATCTACGTAGATTGAACCAAAAATTAATAATTTTAAATTGATGGTAGCCGGTGTTAACTACGACATTGGGACATCGAACACCTTAATCCTACGTGACGTGGGTGCATGGGTCCGTGGATCATGGTTTACCTACGCGATAAAATCTGTAAAACATAGTTTCAATTAAATATGTAATGTTCACGTAAACATAAGAAATAAGATACTATAGCTCATTCTGAGTAGTTCATGTTACTAGTAATGCCTTGGGAATATATGACAAACACAATCTTGTGTTATCGTTTTAAATGTATGACACACACGCCGCTACATCGCACGCAACACTGAACGCTCTCTACTCAGGTCTTTAACGTCGACTAAAGTGCTTATAAACAGATACATACCTAATACATTATCTTTTTTTAAATTTCGTTTGTAAATGTTATAATATATAATATTTAAGATGTAGATTGGAACGTAGTTGAAACCCAGTAGGCACCACCATCATAATATATGTATATATATATATATATATATATATATATATATATATATATATATATATATATATATATATTATGTTTCTGTAATACTATTTTAAAATTTTCTTTCATTTCATAAAATCTAACTCATTTTGAAACCAATACACATGAAAAAAATTCTAGACAAGAAATTGCTTAATTAGTTATATTGATAATGTTCTTTTCGTCGTATTTCAATCATAAGGACCATATTCCAATAATTGATAGTTAATAATTCTGCAGGAGTATGCCCGATTCAACGTGTATGTGATTAAAACTAAAGCAAGTCGCAAATACCAAAAAAGCGCTATTTGACATTCCAGGTGATCGACATACTTTTTAAGAGTTGTCAAAACATTTATAGAGAAACTAAATTATGAGAATATGGTTTAATGGCAGTTTTAATAGTCAATTAATACCTAATCTTATTTGCATATTTTTAAATAATAAAAATCTAATTTAACCAAAATAGATAACTGACTAAGTTTCAAGATATTACTCAATATACTTAGTACATTCTATTTATTTGATGTAGCAACTTATTAATAATAGTGTCAATTTGTGTTTATGAAATCTCGTAATATGTCATATGGCTAGAACCAATGTTACCAGACTCAAGTACGCGCACAAATTAGTCAGCCTTTAGGTGTTTTTACAGGATACATTTCGATGAATGTGCGCACGATTACATGACTTAATTTCTTCCTCTCGTTTCATCATCGGATCATCAGATGCTCGGGCTGGTCTCCACCTCTTTATTGTCAACATACCACGCATTCGAACTAAATAGTTTATTTCATCATTCATAATGGGTACAGCAAAAAAGTGGAATAATTTACAAGCTTTATTCTTCTTTTTTTGACAACAATACGACGGGCAAAGATACACTTATAAATATAATACAAAAAACCTCTTCCCTAGTTAACTACACTAACGTGCGCAGAAACAGCGATAACTAAACTCATTACGTCCTTAACGTTCACGGCCGGGGAGCATGTTCGCCGTATCGATGCCGGTTAATTTTCCGGCAAGTGTAATTACCGCGTTTCGCTTTGTTTTTGCTACCAACTTTATTTGCATAGCGAAATAAGGAGAAGGCATCGTTTTCGTTCGCACAGAAAACTTAGAGGAGACTTATTGGTACTTAAATTTTTCTTTAACTTTTGTTCGTTACACGATCGATTGCAAATTTTTAAACACTACAATACTTTTTATCATTCATTCATTTATTACAGCCCTTCAAAAGTCCACTGCTGAACATAGGCCTCACCCAAAGAACACCACAAAGCACGGCCCTGAGCCACCTGCAACCGTCGACTTCCTGCATGTCTTACCAGATCGTCACTCCATTTTTATTAATAAAAATGAAAATGTTCATTTCTTCAAAATCTTAAATCTCGAAAAATTCTTTGCCTAATAATATGAAACTTTTTTAACAACGTTATTAGAAAAACTTTTTGGGTCACAGCATCTCAGGGTTGTTATAAAAATCGTTGGTGCGTCGGTTAGTGATCGTGTAACTTAAGAAAGACTTGACCGATTGCGTTCATATTTACATAATGTATTTGCTGTTTGATATATTTTTTTTCGAAGCAATGATAAGGACAAAAAAGTAGCAAAACAAAGTACCAACATGTCGCCATCTTTGGCGAATGTAACTCCTGAGAGTTCCCGATTTTGAGATCTAAAATAGAATATAATTTCAACATCTTCCTTATAAGGTCACAACAATAATAAAAAACCGCGGCTGTTAACCAGCTTCCCAAGCCTGGAAACGATGGCAAATACCCTCCCTATATGGCAGTCTATAACGGAGGTTCATGTTCAGCCGTGGACCTTTAATAAGAAAGAAATAATAAAAGATAAGTTGAATAATCCATCATCCAAGCCATCCAGAAAATCCATCTCATTCCGTCGACGTTGTAAAAGTTGACCGAGAAAATAAGATATAAGTATCAATTAAAATAGCACAATAAAAAGAAACAATTCAGTATGATGTCTAAGTGATGACGTACGATGTACGATGATAAATTATCTAGTTAAGAATAGAGATTACGGCAAATAGTCCTGGAAGATAACTATGACAGGCAGTAGACAATTTATAGACGCTTATAGCGATAAAAATGGTTAGTAGTTAAAGCGACTTTATAGTTTTTTGTTCCGTTCTAAAATCTCAGAATAAGCTAATAGAGACATTGTTCGGTGGCTCGTTAGCCGGATCAGATGCGCGAGCGCCGCGGGGGTCTCGCGCGCATCGCGCTTACTGATCTCCTGTTACCTAATGCATCCGTGCGCTAAAATACTATTTCGCGCATGTGCAAAATTCAGGCTTTATCGCTAATTAACAAATGAAGCACGTCCACGTGTTAATTATAACATTCCGCCAATTTTACTGGCAAAAATGAATTTATTTAGTTATAACATTCTATATTTATTTATTATTAAGACAGTTGCGTAAATGCAAATCATCATCAGTATCAAGCTTTGAAAACTTGAGTCATAATTTTCTATACAGACAGTTAACTTTTTGATAAATTTCAATTAAATATCAAGAATAATTCACCTATTTTTGTGTAATGTTGTGCATAAAATGTCGTTAATAGAATTGATTACAGAAATACTAAAGTCACAATTTAATATGTCTTATGTAATATTTTTCTTTGAGTTACTGCTTGTCACTTGTGATAAAAGTGGCGGGGTTGTCAAATTCTATTTCGAAGCAATATTAAAACGTCTTTCTAGTAGCTGTCATAATTGTTACGGCTTTGACCACGTTCTGCTGTATTTGTCTTCTCTTGTCATTGCTGACGTCTCGTGTTAGAAATAATTGGAAAGGTTAATTTTAGTTCAACTATTTTTACCCAAAGGAAAATTTTCATTTAAAAATTTTACGAAAATTTAGTTACCTATTTAAAATATTTTACTGGGTGTTCCATTTGCAATTTGATTTTGTGTATTTTTAATAAGCACTGCTGAATACATGCATTTCCAATAATAAACAAATAAATAAATGCGTGTTTCACATATAAGTTTAACATACAAAATAGTAGATAGGTCCTCCTAGTAAGTTTAAAATAAAACCTGTACCAGGAGTCCATACTACACTAACAACATACAGAATTCATAACTAAATACATAGCTATAAATGCCGGCACATAATCACCAATCTCGACAGGCAAGTGAGTGTACAGCCTCACTAATCAATGAGATTTTGAGCTTAAATTTTAGAAAATAAAAAATAATAAAAGAAAGCTTTACGTAGTGCCCGTACAAAGAACACATATTAAAAACGAAACCTTAAACAAGTAAAATTTACATTTTGCATCCTACGAGCGGTAACGATGGATAGAATTATGTCTAAAATAAAAGTTGAAACAATCACGAACTAAGCAAGAATAGGTACAATTTTTGGAAACAACAGGGTCACAGATCCAAGAATTCATAAAGATTATTCATTATATTATTAAAAGAAACTACTTAGCTGATTTTTTTAATAACTTACCACCATTTTTCGTAAGATAAAAATGCAATGCAATGAATCTACTATTTACTTTATTATATCGTTGTCATTCCCAGTACCCAGACCGTCGACAGGGGACATCAAAGACGCGACACAACTGAAAATAAACGAGGCGATTAGAATAAACTCCGTATTTTCAGGAGGCCCATGTCCAGCGGTGGACATTTATAGGCTTTTGAAGGATATAAAGAACGTTTACATATCTAAAAGTTAAATCGTATAATTTGTATGTTTTGGCCTATAATCCCTCTATAATAATATATATCTTTAAAACAATAATATAATATCTCTCCTAATATAAAAAACAAGCCACCAATATCATTATTTAAATTTGAAAACAATTTGACAACATTACTCGTATGAAGTATTATATTTCAGTTAAATTATTAAAACAATCAAGGTTATTGCTTTCCCACTAACTGTCTAGTCTTTAACACATAGCGCACATAACTCCTATCATTGCCTTCACCTAATTCTTCTGGATCGTTTTTTATCCTTTGTCACAGTATCGAATTCACTTTTACTGTATCTTAGCAAAATTTATAGTTATCGTATTTCCTTAGTTTATACTGACTCAATCATCGATTTGACTAGCATATGCAGCGGTTCGATCACAAAAGATCTTTCAGTTTGCAGTGATACTGGTCTCTTTCTTTAGCATATGCAGCAGAATTTTTCCGTCAATAAACAATTCAAACGTTAAAACATGATTATTTTACATTCTTAATTATTATAATAATCACAACCACAGTTTTTTCGTAAGCTATAACTCTCACAAAACATATATACAATAGTTTACTCAAATGCATAAGTACACGGTCTGAAACCAAGCTTTTTAACTTTTGCTTCTAAATGGAAATCATTCAATCGAAAAACAAAAGAAATGTCGTCTAAAGCATACAATGTTTATCAAAAGAATAAAGATAAGATTTAATGTCCGATTTTTATAATATCAAAGTGACAAACAAGTTAACAGTTCCTGTTAATAAGCTTCTGCTGCCCATGAGTAGTAATATACATCAAACAAAGAAGGATACAGATGCGTTGTCATATCTGAGAATTAAAACGAAATGCCTTGCAGTTTCCTACTATACGACCAGTACCTCTTACCTTTCAAATTTAATTTCAGAAGCAGTACTGAGCAACAGAAATAGTTGATACCAACCAAGACAGGCTATTTTACTTAGAAAATAAGGCCCTAGCACCTCGTAAGACGAGAGCTAATGTTTCAGTGGTTAATTTTGACCGATAAAATATCGGCGTCCACTTCGTAAACGTATGTACGTTTGTTGCGCGCTTTATGAGTGATGTATTTTTCATCAATTTATGCTGCTGTGTTTTGAGTTTAATCTGGATACTAAATAAATGAAAGACCAACACAATTTTTTATAACCACCGTATTATGCTCGCTTATTTTTTTGTCTTTAAAATATTTCAAGCATTATTTAATTTGTATTCAAATATAATCTGAAACATTGTTGTTACAATTAATGTATTAAATAAATTGGAATTTTCTTCTCCATTGTAGATAAGAAAAAAGGTTTATTCTATATTTCTATCAATTATTTAAAACTGTATGTTGTATATTAAAGTCTGAATTATTTTTATACTGTGAAACAAACACGGCTGTCTCATATTTTGTGTTCTAATATCACCACAACATAAAATATTTAAAAAATAAGTTTTATTTTCAAAATAGTAATTCGTGATGGTAACCCCTAATAAATTTGTTACAAACTATTGATGTTTTTAAACAAGGGTCAGTTTATACGACACTTAAACTGGTAGAACATTTAAAGAGCCTATAAATGTTACAGTACCATAAATTACACAATTAAAGAAATAATTACAAGGAAAACTTCGCATTAAAAAAGTGGCCGCGTAGGATTGAAATATAACTTTGGCCATTAAAAAGAAATGCGAGTTCTTAATTGAGTCGCAATGACAGGGGAAGGATAAAACACTCGGACTCGGATGCACTAAAATAGAAAGAATAACAAACAGATGTTTTGGTTGTAAAAAGACCGGCTCAAGTAACGGGTTAAGTCGTCTTCAGACGTACTCGTAGGTTTCATATAATATGAACAGCATTTTTAAATAAGGAAACTGCATTCACACTATAAATAAAACCAAAAGTTCTTAATGTAATAAATTTTAAATTTAATTTTTTTATAAACCTTACCTTACCTACACTATCATTTTCTCCGGTATCGCGGAGGCAGTCAACATACATAAATTTCATAAAGAAAAACATCCAGACTCGGAACAATTATTTGTAGGCAATACTAATATGTGTTCCATGCGGGATTCGAACTCGCAGGCTTTAGCGCTCAACTCAACACAACAAATCAGCCGTTTGTGTGTGTTTAATGCACACACGCACACCATATTTTTACACCGCCACAACAAGGGAGGACAAATATTGTAAACAAGCCTCTATTTTCTTGTTTGTCAGCATTAACAATCTTTTAGTGGGCATGGGCCTTCGAGGATTGGCCATCGCAGCATCAAATGCCTACATCTGACATAGTTGCACATCGCGACAAAACTCACGATAACATCCACACCATCCTAATGTTTGGCGGTTCACCGCTGTACGTTTTACTAGGAGTTTTCTTCACCAGCAGTTTTACTTATTTGACTTAGGGCCCCTGGTGTTGTGGCCGGCGGTAGTCACTTACCATCAGGTAAGCTGCATACTCACTTGCTTACTCTTCTATAAAAAATATAACATACATGTGAGTGGGTGTACCACCATCTATTGGAGGTAATGATCTTTAACTCTCATACATAGTCATCTCATATAAGTTACGGAGCAAAATGGAGTGCAAAATTCAAACCATCGCACTAGACACAATGTGAATGGGTTCTTACTCCACTACACACCTCTACCAGTATTTTATTTGTCACTCACTATTTATTGTTTCAAAACGCTTCAAATTACCCTTCAAAAAATTCCGCTTCACAAAGACAGGAACTGGATAAAATTAACCCTAAACCGCTACCGATTTGTTAATTGTTGGGGAGGTTTTTTGTCCGGCAATTTTTCGTGTTGGACTTATTTATAAACATAAACGGCCCCTCAAGGCGAAGGGTTGATGCTAATTTGAATTTTATGAAGTTTATATTTACAACTAGGGTTGCAGTCCCGTGAGATACTCAAGTTGGAAGCTGCTATTCACGATTGTATTTTGCTACTAATAGAATAACAAATGATGGAATCTTCCTGCTAATTTAAAACTTTTTGTAAACTGCTTTACTTTAGGCTTCAGTTTTCTTTTTCCTGTGTCATGCGCTAAACATAACCCAAAGTACTTATTCCATTAACAATAAAACTAGGTATTTTTATCTAGAATTGCATCTGCATCTGTTATCAGAATTAAGGTGCAATAGAACTGATATAATACATGGCTTCAAAACACTTAAGTCTTCAGGTATAAATTACTTATTCGTGTCTAGAAGTCCGTCTGCATATAGGTGGCATTAAATTAGATCATAGGATCGAACATTAAACTAGATCTTAGGATCTAGTTTAAGGTTTAATAATAACTGGCCCTGAAACATTTAAACTTCAGGTGTAGTAAAGTTCGTAGCAGGTGTCCATAGCTGCATCCACAACTTATCATCTCGTGACATCGTAATCAAGCATGGGCTTTGAGTCGTATTATACATGGCAGAGCCACGCTGCAGCTATAGTATGGTTGTAGCACGAATGGGTCAGCTCGACCGGGGATGAGCCATGTTCTCTTAGAATACCAGCGTAAAATAGCACTTTATATTTATATTGATATATTATATAACTTAATATTGCTGTGTTTCGTATGGTGCGTGTAGAGATCAGGAGACCTTTTATTGCTGTAAACGAGGCATTCCATTCCACCTGATGATGGACTATGAGCTCGCTTGTTACCCTTATGCCTTAAAAAAAATGGTCAAAGATCATCATCTTTGAACAGCTATCTAATATCTTGTTGGATTCTGTTATACTAATATAATAACTAGATACTGATATATATATATATATATATATATATATATATATATATATATATATATATATATATATGTAAATAATGTCGTAATTGTGTTTTAACTGTATGCCGATATTGTAACCTATATAATAAGGGGACGAGATAAATTTAGAAATAGACTGATGAACTTAATCTAAATGACTTATTATTATTGCCCGAGACAATAACTAAATCCATCACGTACTGAAGTAACTTCCCAACACTGGCACAACTTTGATTAGATCGCTCCCGTAATACTTTAGATTGCGCGGGATATAGACACTTACTGTCGAAGCCACCAAAGACAAAAGTTTTTGTCATTACATTGAGCAGAATTTTTATTCGTGTGAACTGTGAACTAGATTTCATTAATTAATTATTTGCCTAACCAAATTTACCTAACAATATTTTTTTTTCAGAGATACTATAGTAAAATAAGCAACCTACTTACTCAATAATACCAGCAACTATAACTCATGATAACAATTGTTCTTTTGCAAGAAGATTTTTCTTAGAACATTAAGCACATAGGTAGTAATTTTTAACCCGTTTTGTTTCGTTCGTTTAGTATATAGGAATGTAGGTACAAAATAATGTAACTACTACTTCTTTGTGTTTTTTTAGTAAGATATTAGAGAAACAAATAACAATGGTGTAATTTATTAACGCCTTTATCACGTGGGGTTGGATAAGCCTAAATTTGTTTCATATTCAAGTCTTGATTTCAACGAATAGTTTATACATATTCGAAAATGTTATCGAAACCATTACAATCAAAGCAAATCAATAATTTAAATAAAACGTTCCATATTAAAACATATACAATGTGAAAAGGAAATTCAAAAGTTGAAGGCATGAGAATAACATCAAAAGAAACTCAGTTTAATCTTCGAGAAAAGAGTGTCAAAATTTATTAACAGCGGAAACAAAAAATAAAACGCACAATAAATCGTACTGGAAACCGCCTCCTCTTGATATTCTCCCGAGAAATTTCAATAAAACTATAAAATTATCGCACATACTGTCGTGTAGTTTCAGATGTAACGGTATAAATAACCATTTTTTATACTTATGAATTATTTTATTATCGACTACAATAAAATCCTTCTCTGGTTGTGACTGGATTGATCAGTCTTGATATTTTGTAAAACAAAACTATACGAGTATATTGTACAGCAAATAGGGAATTGGTAACACAACACTCATTTAGGTAGTTAAAACGAAGCAAGAAAAAATAGTCCAAGTAAACTTTTTTTGTATAATGGCCGTAGTCACTACAAATATTGAAATCCGAATTATGGCGACTTGCAAGCTTTTACCAAAAAACAAGCAAACCTGGTCAAATTAATAGGTATTTTAAATAAAATTAAAACCTTCATAGTTTCTAGATTATGATAATTATTTTTTCTTTTCTTATTAACAGACGTTTCACGTGTTAAAAATATAACAGACCAATAAAAACGCATTAAACTTTCATATAACAATCATTAGACTAAAAAATCTATAGCAGCAGAATATCGCAGATAGTGCTTGCTTTTTTGTTTCTTTAAGAATAAATCACTTAAATGCTATCGAATATCAAAATCAACCGGGCGCTCTAATCAAAATTATGAATTACGACCGTGGTCTGCTCCTATACGACACGTATAAAATTATTTCCAGCTTCAAAACTATTTATAATATTATAATAATTTTCTGCTCCAATTATTCCACCGCTGACACGTTTTATTAGTATATATACGATTGTTGTGCTCACTCCGCAATAAATAATTTTCATAATATGGTTGCCTTGACAATATTATAAACAAAATTTTGGGAATGTGATGCCACATAAATTATGTAAGTAGCTCTGTCGAATGCATTTGACAGGAATAGTTCTGTAAACATGATTTTTTGTCGTCCGTTTTTACTTTTATCGGTTTATAGGTTTTATTATTATTTACTATAAAATATGTTTATTGCATATATCAAATACTATTATTTTAAGCCATATGGCGACGTGTGTGTGACCCGGACTACCGAACTTCCAAAACGAGTTTGAATTAGTTTATTATTATAGCTCATTATTACAGCATAAAATAAATATTCCCATAATATTATATATTGCTAGTGTAATGTATATCGCCTTCCGCATATATATATATATATATATATATATATATATATATATATATATATATATATATATATATATAGGATAAGGCGACAAACGAGCACACAGTCTACCTGATATTAAATGGATACTGTGGCCCATAGACATCTACATCTATCCTCAATTACAAATCAAAATGCAGATGCGTAGTCACCCGTGAGGATTAAGACGGAATGCCTCGTTTCCAGTAAAAACAGTCTCCGGTTCTCTACACTCACCATATGAAAAATACCACGATTGCGCTACTATTTTACGCAGGTATTTTATGAGAGTGGTATCCTTCCCCGGCAAAGACTATATAACCACTGGTGTGGTTATATTCTCTATGTTCCCCGGTCGAGCCGACCTACTCGTAGTACAACTATATTACTAATATAGCTGCAGCATGGTGTCCCCACGCTCAAATTTTTAAATTCCTAAGTTTTAAATTTCGTAAGGTCCCGCACCCTCTTACATTTTTACGCTGTGCTTGCACTGCTATGCTTCGATATGAAGGGTATAGAGACCTATAGGCATTCTATCTTAGTCATCAAATATAGAACTTTGTATGATCTGTGATTGTCTCATTTGATGACTAAATGATCTGTGGTGACTAAGTGCATGCCTCCTTTCTTTTAGTTTCTTTATTTAGTTTAAGTTAACTGCAGTTATCTATGGACTGTAGCACTAACCATCATGTGGATTCGAAGTTCGTTTGTCACGTCGATTTTAAAAATAAACTTTATTACGTAGCTATAATGTACAAATTGCATTGTGTTCTTTATGGTTATAATATCGATGCAATATTCGTTTGACAAAATACGAGTGTATTTCACCAGAATATTGCTTATGAGAAAACATATAATAAAATCCTACATGAGGTATTCTTATTATACGACAGAAGCCGTATTATTACAGGGTTCTCTTCATCTTAATCAAACTTTGAAGGAAGTGTAGTAACGCCTTTATTATTGGGTCGTTAAGTATGATTGCCTAGAATTAGCCAGGGATGAATTAGGGTTCTGTTTTATATGACAACGTAATAATTATGACTTTTGAAGGACAGGTCGAGAAACAAATAATTTTTAAATGAAATTCTAGGTAAGTATAGAGTATTATTGTTTATATTACGTACATCTTACAGATAGTTACAAATAGTGAGTCATTTCATTTTAATCCACATGAGTGATAACGCATCTGTCACCATATTTTTGAAGGTTATGGTAGATAGATATAAATGAGCTTCAGGCATAACCACACTTCATCAAGTGGAATGTTAGCGCGCATAGCATTCTAATATCTTTAAAAGTCACGATGTATTTTATAAAAAAATAATAAGAGATTAAAACATAGTATTTTGTTTTTTGTAAAGAATACAGAATTATCCGATTTGTAAAAAAAAACTTCAACAAAAATTATTTTTAATTAAAAATTTCATAAAACCCTTTTTATGTTTCAAAATTATAAACTGAATAATAAATATTGAAACAAAAGATTTAAGTAAAATGAAGTGGGAGCTTAAAT
>JAUPFT010000021.1:10669616-10672116 GCA_036936625.1 Parnassius smintheus behrii | reverse complement strand
TTCAATAATTGAATTTTTTTCTTTATGTTATTTCTTTATTATTTCTTTAATTTATTTTCCCATTTTATTTAAAAAAATTGCAGGCCGCGGCGGTGCGCTGCGATAATGCACGCGCACCGCCTGGCAGGGTCGCCATGTAATATAAGGAAAAGGTGTCAATGAAGGAGATGTGTGGTTGGTACTAAAACTTTAATTAGACTGCTTCATTATTCTACCACTAAAGTAAAGTAACGTGGGAGCACTACACTACAACTACAACGCAAATGGATATGGTATACTTACTTAACTGATATCTCGTGTGAATATTTGAATGTTCAGTGACTGTTAACACTACCTATTATAATCATACATACTATTTTATCGGAATTACATATCGGATATTACATTTTATCGGAATGGGTCATATCATTGCCTCAAAATCCACCCAAGTCGACACAAAGCTTGATTATTACATCTGCCAATAAATATAGTGTCGTTTACACACACAGACGTATCCCTAGGTTTACGAAGCTTGAACACTAGATGGCGTGTATGTAAAAAAATAAGTTATTAATTTTTCTGTATGTGTAGATTGGGTAGGCAGAACTACAAAACGCTATGTACGATTGTGATAAAAAAAATTAAAGTTATATTTGTTGGCATAAACTATTTAATTGATTTATAACTTTGGGAAATAAATTATGTCACTATTGATTACATTATAACGCAGTTTTATTTTATTACATTACACTATTGAATTTTTTATCAAAACAGAATCACCTATTTGAAGCAACATAATTATGCTGATACATGCCTATTCACTCAAAACTAATAACACTGATGATTTGTAACAGTACCAATTATTACAATAATTAGACATTTCATAACCAACACGTTAGAAACTATAATACATAAACAAGAGATAACAAATCTATAACACAACGCTTTTTTTTCGTTAAGTCAAGGTCAGGAAGGACGGCATCGTCGCTTTCTACCTACGACTTTTGGTATTTATGTTGCCACACAACAGTAATAAGTAGGTAATAAAATCGTTTACATTAAAAAACATAGGTGTCTAAGGTCATTAGTTTTATGTTGTTTTATACTGTTTTTTTTACGGTTGGAAAGGAAATTAATCATTTATTGAACTTAAGATATTGATTTATCAGAATTATTTAAGATCACTTGCATGCTAACTAGCGTGCCAATGTTTAAACGTCGCCTTTCGTTGCTTGTTGACTTTTGTCACGCACACTAAAGAAGTGTCAAATTTTTCCGGGATTTCATTATTGTTTTTCTCAGTACCTATATAATGTAAGTTATTGCCTATAAAGTTCTAACGCGTACACATTTTATTGTAGAGAAGTGATAAAATTATCAGTTTTAAATAAAGAGTGTCTATGTTTGGTGCATAATTTGATTAAAAATGTATGGACGGACGGCCGGCGCTTCCACCATAACGTGGAGTAGCCCCGCTGCAGCTTTATTATGGTTGAGGTACGAGTGAGTCGGCTCAAGCGGGAAAAGATAACGCTCTCACAGAATACTGTTGCTTTTGTTGCTATTGCTTTTCGTATGGTGTATAGAGCAACTGTAACTTTAACTGTAACTTTGGAGTGACAACGCATTTATATTTTGGTTTGGTTCTTAATCGAGAATACTTCTATGCGCCTATTATCCACAGCATTCACTTACCATCCTATGGAATATGTGCTCGTTTTTTTAATGAAAAAATACAACAGTGGCTACAACTTTAATTTGCCTATAACTTTATTGCTTTAGATTAATTTATTAGATATTGATTATTGCGTGACAACACTTTCTTTTAAGGTTAATTTTCAGGTCCCACAGAATCACTTCTTTTTATTTTTAAATTAAAAAGTATTATATTAATTTCACAGATTTCCCTCACGAAACTGGTCCTATTACTAACATATACTTAGAGGAAAATAAAACAGCAGAGATTGAATGCAATATCCCTCATGAGCGTACGGATTTTGTACGGTGGTACAAGGTGAAATATATTATAATATTTATTTCTTAACTTCTCTTAATGTATTTTTATACGTAATTTGACTTTTTTATTAATTTCTCGATTGATTTAAATAAAGTAAAAACAAATTATTAGAAAATTCCTATTAATAATAAAAGCTCAGAAGCTATACGACTTATACGATTGTTATGGTATGCGAGCAAACCGAGTTCGATTCCACCGGTACCGATAAATTGAGTTCAATTATCCCTATAACAGGAAAGCTCACATCCAGGAAGGGATTTTCTCGAGCTATTTAAATAAAAAAAAATAGTTTTTCCTAAAGGATTTCAGGTTAATCAAATATATTAATTTTGTAGAAAAACAGAATGACGGCAGGAGAAAAGTTTATGTTCTCAAGAGTAAGGAGTGAAGATGGTGGCTACCACAAATGCCGCGTGAGCAATTTCGTTCTGTCCAAAACAGGCACTTTGAATGTTCATGTTGGATATAAGCCACGTTTTACGTATGATTCTTTTACAAGTTTTT
>JAUPFT010000021.1:10647116-10664616 GCA_036936625.1 Parnassius smintheus behrii | reverse complement strand
TGCTAATAGATGAACTTAATATAAAATACAATGGTTTTCCAGATCACGTGGTGGTTTAACAAAAAGAAACTCTCTGAGAATGATATGACATATAGTTTTGATAATAAAGTTAGCAGCATAGGAGAATATACATGTGTTGCTGAAAATGAGTTCGGGACAATTGAGAAGAAGTTTAGTGTTCAAGCCAATGGTTAGTTTTGAGCTTAAATATAAATTCGACTTTTGACCGCATAATAGAACATGCAACGCCTTTTAAAATAATATTTTATATTTTTCAGATTGTTTGTTAGATATTGCAAAAGATTTTGACACCTATCATCCACTTGTGTTAGACAATGACTTAAGTTTACCTGATTTTGATATTAAAGATGGACACTTAGCAATACCAATAGATAAAAGTGCGCAGTTTGTGTGCTCTGGAGGATTTAACAAATTTCCAGGAACTGATATTAAGGCTACATGTTTAAAAGGTAAAGTTTTTAAAATAAATGAAGATATTGCAGAATTTTCAAAAATAAAATGTGTGGAAAGAATGCAACCAGTAACCATTAAAACTGGAGAAATATGTGCGAATAATAATGACACAGAAATTATTAAAATTGGAATAGACATCAAAGGACAATTTTCGGAAATCTATCAGATTTGCTTTCATAAATTACTGGAAGTACCTTTATATGCAAAGTATTGGTTAATGGTATTCGCAGCTGGAGTAAAATCAGTGCCGACTGAAAGATGGTTGAATGGCGATATAATTAATTACAATATAAATGAGATGTACGACTGCGAACAGCAAACGAAAGTAATATCTACACTTTTGAAGAGGCCATTTCACAGCGAAGACAACTGCTGTTTTGCTGCGAGGCAGTTAGTGAACGAGAAGGACGTAGCACCTGGTTTACCTCAAATATCTACTTACAGTTACCTGAATTTCGTCCCAATTTGGAATACATGCAATATGAAAGTAAGAATACTTTTCAATTTATAAGCTAATTAGTAACGAAATTATTATTTAAGTTACAATATGTGCCACGAACGAGCAGTCCTAACCCACCACATGGCTTAAATTGCACAGAAGACAATTAATGATAAAGATGCAGATTTAGAGATTATACATATATGTATATCATAAGATGGCGGAAATGGGCCTGACATCAGAGTCAGCCCGCTTTATACGTTTTGCATGAAAAATAGTTCACATCTCATTCACATGACCGCTTGAATCCGTAGCATAGACGAGTGCAACTCTGTGTGGAATTTCTTCTGTTTTGTTTTTCAATCACATTTAAAAAAAGGAGAAAGTTCTCAATTCAGCTGTATTTGGTAGCGTTCTAATTGGTGACGCTCTCATTGGTGACGTTCTAATTGGTGATGATCTTATTTTATTTACTTTTAAGTCTGTTGTTCAAATTTTTAATTTTACTACTTGTTGTAATCGTTGCCAATCTTCGAAGTAAAACTACGAAACTGCAAATGGAAACTGCTAGGGAAACGGTTATGGCATGTACATCTTTATGTCAACGAAGACGAATAAAGCTGTACAAAATTTAAAACAGATACAAATCCGTACAGCGGCTGCAACTAAAATATAGTTAAATACGGTAAAGGCAGTTGTAAAAGAAGTAAAATCTAACTGTGTTACCATCAATGTTCTACTCTCCGAGAAAAAACGGGTCAAAACCACAACACTAAATGGGATTTGGATGATTTTGACACAGAGATGATAAAAAGATGCTTTCATGTTATGAACAAAGAATTACCAACTCATGAACGAAACATCAAATTATTAGTAGTTATTGTCAAAATAATACAGTTTGAGAACGAATATCTACTTTCTTGCTTATGCAAGTAATAATTATCAACAATAAAATATCATAACGTATTGGTATTTATTCGGTTAATAAACTCTATTATTTATAAATATAAATAATATTTTGTGATATTTTATGATAACTCAGGTCCAGGCAGATTCTATATAATAGATACATGTTCAAAAAATTTACCTGTATCACCTTCGAATCGTTGAACGGTAGGCGATCCTCACTTTTTGTCACCAACAGTCGTCTGTGGTTCTCAGGCAAAATTACCAGGATACAGTGGATAATTCTTGCGCACATAAGTGTGCACAAGAATTATCCGCTGTATCCTACATATACAGCCTAGTTTTTTCGTAGGTTCACCGTTACACCATTTCATTGACACATGTTTGTAATGAAAAAAGTGTAAAGCATCCCTTAGAAGATGATGAGAAATCACGAGCTCGTCGCTTTTGTGCACAGACATTCAAACCGTAATGCGCGTACACCCACGAGCGTAATGGCCCAGTGGAGGAAACAAACAACATGCAATTCCCGCAGTGAATTTATGTATTTCACGTCATAAGCAGATAGCCATTTTGGCGTGTGTAATATAATTGTTAGTAGTATAAATAAATTATGTTCATGATCCAGGTAACTACGGAACCGTTGGTTTGTAGTATTTCTTGAGGGAAGACTTTGCTTAGCAGTGAACTTCGGAAGGGCTATAATGATGGCGACGAATTTTTGAATGTATAGTTAGATATCATCTGCCGCACATATATACCGCATGTAATCCCTTTTTTTTGTACATGGGGAAATGCCTACGCATACCCGCCACGCGGGGGCAAGGACGGGTTATGTCGGACTCGCACCGACTAAAACCCCATGGTGTTCCACCTTTGTCGCATATTGGCAGGGCTACGGGAACGCTTTCGCACACATCCGCGGCCCTACTAGCGCCTGCCGCCCCATGGCAGCACCTCCTCGGGAGAGGAAAATTCCTCCCCGTTCTCCTTCACAGGTAAGGCGCACCAGAACACATGGCGCGCCTTCCTCCACGGCCTCCAATTACGTCTGTGCAACAGACGCCCCCGCGTCCGATGCACAAAGGCCATGGGGCCAGAAAAAACGAGCACTTAGAAGTACTAGCCTTCCCGACCCCAGCGGCGGATCTGGTCTATGGCTCCGCCGCCAACCAAGATTTGGCTGCGGAGGGTAGGGAGAGCGGCGCCTCGCAATACCGACAATCCTCTCCCCCCGCAGCCCCACCACCACCGCATCAACGGTGCGGCCCCGTTTGAGTCGCGGAGGATAGGGCGAGTGGCGCATCGCCATACCAACACTCCTCTTCCTCCGCGACTCCACCTCGGCTGCAGCGGTAGGTGGGGAGGACACACCTCTCACCGCAGTCCACCAACACACATCCGAAGTGGGCTTCCCAAGCCCACTCGGAGTGGCCACCTCGGGCCGGCCCTCCACCTCGGACCAGCCATATGGGTTCCACTTTGTTTCGCCGTGGGTGACCAAGCCACGGCTTCTAAGCCCCCCCGCCACGACAAGGCGAGAACCCGTTCGGGGGGGCTCACTGCTGGCCGTATGAAGACTCTCAAGGTCGCTCAGCGAGATATGCTCGGGGTTTCTCTGCGTGATAAACTCAGAAATGAGCATATCCGCAGTAAAACCAGAGTGACCAACATAGCCCAACGGATTAGTAAGCTGAAGTGGCAATGTCCGGCTATATAGCTCGAAGAACCGATAACCGATGGGGAAGAAAGGTTATCGAGTGGTAGCCTCGTACCGGTAGGCGTAGTGTGACGATCTGGTAAGACATGCAAGTCGATGGACGCAGGTGGCTCAGGACCGTGGACATTAATTGGGGGAGGCCTATGTTCAGCATTGGGCTTGTGAAGGACTGTAATGATGATGATGATGATATATTTTGCTTGCTAATTTCCATCTTCTGGGATAAATGAAATAAATTTACACAACAAGGATATAGATCGACGAGTGAAAGCAGGGAATAGAGTGAATGAACACTCTATTATGAAGGATAATAATGTGTCAAAAAAGGCACATATTGTAATTCATAATGCTGTGTTAACCCCTACTTTAATGTATGGCAGTGAAAGTTGGGTGTGGCAGAAGAAACACGAAAGTAGAATAAATGCTTTAGAAATGCCGTCTTTAAAGAGTATGCTAGGGCTTAATCTGAATGACAGTGTGAAAAATTGTGTGATAAGAGAAAAATGTGGTGTGCAAGATGATGTTGTAAGAAAAATGCCTCGGTGTTTTGATCATGTAGAAAGAATGAACGGGGGAAGAGTGACAAAGCAAATTTATATTGCAGATGTGAATGGCAGATTCGGGAAGGAACGTAAGTAAGAAAAGAAAGTTCATGGACCAAATTGGCGATATTTTTAAAATGGGCCACATTAGGAGTACCCTTAACCGACAAGTGTGTATGCGTAGATGTATGGATGTAAAGGAGGCGAGTGAGGTATGTCAGGATCGTGCCAAGTGGAAGTCTGTAGTCTAAGTAGTGGAAACGTAATGAACTCGAACCATTTTTGAAAAATTGATCACTGGTGATGTAAAGTGGATCACCTATGACAAGAACGTGCGAAAAAAATCATGGTCAAAGGGTAGTCAACTCTATAGACTGTAGCAAAACCCGGATTAACATTCAATAAGATGATGCAGTGTGTATGTTGGGATTGAAAGGGACGTTTATTACGAGCTTTTAAGGTCGGCCAAAACCATCGATTCGGATCTCTACTGCCAACAGCTGATGAGACCGCTAATGAGAGATTAAGTAAGAAATAGAACAAAACGGTCGGAATTGATCAACAGAAAACCAGTGGTCTTTCATCACGATAATGCCGGACATATTTGGCCACTCAGCAAAAATTGAGAGAGCTTGGTTGGAAAGTGTTATTGCATCCACCATCAAATCATAATCTTGCACCTTCAGATTTTTGCCTGTTTCGGTTTCTTCAGAATTCTTAGGTTAATATCAAGAGAGGACTGTCAAAAATACTTGTAGCATTTTTTTGGAAAAAATCCTAAGATTTCTACAGCAACGGGTTTATGTCACTACATACTAGATGGTAACAAGTTATTGAACGAAATGGCAAATATATATATAAATGCAAAGAAACTTTTACCCGACCTTATATAAGATTATTTCGAAAGCACTTGGAGTGATGAGAATAAAATAATTATTAAAAAAATAACGGTAATTTTGACTTTATTTTAGGCAGTACTATATGAAGATGTTTTATAGCCTATTGAATTTTAGCAAAATAACGCCTGTTTGTATTAAGTACTATAGTAGTTTACTAACAGTGTTTCAGGTTCAAGCATCGATATTACTCTCCACTTTTGTTTGCTTTTTAATAATGCGTTAGTCTGAACCTAATTTGAAGTGCTCGTACTATAGAACTTTATTTACTTATAGAATTGGAATAGTTTAGAGGAGTTGCTGAGGCTACAGACACGAAACATTGAACGTGCTTTAAGTATTACGACAGGAATATCTTCACCACTGAGGCTCTTTAATGGAACTTCTAATGTTTCAATACATATAAGTGACAAATCTGGAGTGAAGAGGCTAGTACCGCAATTTTTATGGAAAGTAAGTATGCCAATTAAGTTTTTTTAAATTAATAAATTACTGTCTGAGGTAAATAGCAAAGCTGCAAAAATCTGTGTTATTACGGGAATAAATGCTTAATATTATAAATTAGTTGTTAAAAAGCAGTATCACGACTTCTTCTAACACCATGGCGGCTCCACTTAAGTGGGGGGTTAATTTGTTCATGAAATATACTTGAAGTATAATGTTTCTTTCGGTATGGTAGTTATATTTTATATAAATTAAATCAGAAATGGATTAATCAAACAACGGATATACCCAAAACATCAAAAACATGATTGAAACATGATGGGCAAAAATTAAAGAGCAAACCGCACAGGAACTGTTTTGTATATTTAAAAGCTTGAGAACCTGATAATTTTTTATTTAAAACATAATTCCTCAATTATAATGACATTGTGTTACTCTGTTAACTAGAGAAATCTGTTGAGCGTATAATATTAGCCCTCATTAATCTTTTAATTTGGTTGGTCGAATTTTAAGTACCACTCAGATCGTAAAAAATAATATTTACTCAACATGTTAATTTATTTTAAGGTTGTAGTAGATCACAGCACAGCAGCTTCACTTGCAATCATTCAGGTGAATGTGCCCGATCTAAAAGAACAAGATGTGAAATGGTATACATTTTGTAAAGATATATGTCTAGAGATATCCTGGATGAAAGGCATCAATTGGAGCGATGTGAAAAATGGATATACGTACTGTTGCTCTACATTAGAATTTGAAAAAGCTTTCAGATATACTGCTCAATTTAGCAGAGGCTATGGCAAAATTCTACGGTATTTCGATTACTAAAAATAAAAGTCAATTATTAGGTCAAAAATTGAACTAGCGTTTCTTTTACTGTTGTTTTTATTTTGTTTTGTTCAAAATTTTGTGTATTAAGTTTATTAAATGTTTACTAAGTAACTTCGCCGAATTCTTATTCTATCTATTTATTCTATCTATACATTTCGATACGCATGATTCGGTATATCATACCGAATGCCAGTCTGAGCGATATTACAATGGATCTCCAGCACCTTAAAAACGGTAAGGCCCTTTTTTGTAGAAACTTTACCCCCTCACTATTTATTTTTAGGTCATATTAATGCTTACTCAGTACGGTATCCAAACCCGTGGCCACCAGGACTGCAACTCATTGCTAAGCCACTATCCAACGAAACTATCAACTTTGTCTTGCGTATGTAGACTACGAGAAAGCTTTTGATTCTGTTGAAATTTGGGTGGAGTTTCAGTTTCTTCATCGGTTCCAAGTTGACTGTCGGTATATCAAAGTGCTGAAGTATTTTTAAAGTAGCGCTACGATAGCCATCCGAGTACACAACCAAAGTAAGTAAACTATCCAACTACAGAGAGTTGTAAGACAGGTGACGTTATATCCCCGAAAATTTTCACCACTCCATTTGAAGACGTTTTCAAACTACTGGACCCTAAAAGCATACGACACCAACTTCAATGGTAAGTACATCACTCACCTTCGATTTGACAACGATATTATCTTTATGTCAGAATCACTGGAGGATAAAGTTTAAGATTAAATTATTAAGAACTTAAAATGGACCTGATCAACATAGATCATGTGTAACGTCTAAGCACTAAGCTTGAAGTTGTTGACGAGTATATTACCTGGGACAAATAGTCCGACTAGCTAAGTTCAACTTCAATCGAGGTCAATCGACGGATTCAACTCGGCTGGGCAGCGTTCGAGAGATTACGACGAATCTCCCCGTCGGGTACACCTCGAAACTTTAAAACAAGATTGTACAACCAGTGCGTGTTGATAGTGATGGCTTATGGATTTGAGACTTGGTCCTTCACTAGTGGCCATATAAGGAAGCTCAAGGTCATTTAACGAGCTATGAGGAGGACTAAGTTTGGGATTTGTCTGCGCGATAGACTTAAAAACCGGCCAAGAGCGTGTCGGGTTCCGTAGTTTCCCGTCCGTCACAATAAGTGTTCCCACTTATGAGTTTAAAGGTAGGTATCCATTATGTTCGCGCTCCAGCAGCGCTCCGCGCTCCTGCAACTGCTTCCGGTAGTGGGTACTGTTGTTTCCACCCAAGTTCAAAATAATTTTCCTAGAAAGTCCTTATAAAGTTCTACTTTTCAGATTTTTTTCATATTTTCTAAACTTATGGTTCAAAAGTTAGAGGGGGGGGGGGGCACACATTGTTTTTTACTTTTGGAGCGATTATTTCCGAAATTATTGACGTTATCAAAAAGTGATTTTAGTAATCCCCTATTCATTTTTAAATACCTTTCCAACAGTATATCACACGTTAGGGTTGAAATTAAAAAAAAATCACTTCCCACTACATATAGGGGGGCTACCCTAATAAAACATTTTTTCCAATTTTTATTTTACCACTTTGTCGGCGTGATTGATACACATATTTATATAAATTTCAGCTTTCTAGTGCTAACGGTCACAGAGATTAAGCGAGGACGGACAGACCGACAGACAGACATGGCGAAACTATAAGGGTTCCTAGTTGACTACGGAACCCTAAAAATGAGGATATTCGCAATAGAACCGGAGAAACCAACATAGCCCTAAGTAGACTGAAGTGGCAGTGGGCCGGATATACGCAAGAATTCGATGGATGCAGGTGGCTCAGGACCGTTCTTTGTGGCATTCCTTGGGGGAGGCGTATGTTTAACAGTGGGCTTTTGAGGAGCTGCAATGATGAATAATGATATTCTACATGTACAGCGTTAAGTGCTGGGGTGTGAGTAAAACATACAAATAATATATTTTCTTCAAATTATATCAACCTCATCTATAACCACCTGAAGGCGGTAATAAAAAAAACTGGCCAAGTACCGGGGTGATCCTAGCCCCGCTGTAGTAGGGTTCTATATATGTTACTGTTTAATTGTTTCCTAGCAACCTGTGATAGAAAGAAAAGCTCTGCGGGTCAGTAACCTTAAGTGGGAATTGGCTTGCCATATTGAATGATGATAAATTATCATACTGTCTTACCCCCTGCTTTCTTTTAGTCTTATATAATGTGTCTTTTGTAATAGGAATAGGTCCAGATCACTGGCAGTGACAACCAGCTGCGGATACAGTTCCTTTAGGAACTATGGATACGTGGACCTTACACTAGTAAAACCCTAAAATCAGATTAATTTTTTTTTTCTCTCTTGTCTTTCTGGTGTACAATGAAGTATATTTCATTCATTCATTCATTTCAGCTGAACAAAGCCACAGGAAAAAGATAGTGTCTTGTTGAATGTTTATATGATAGTCCTTCATTTTTCAAGTTATGTTTATGAAACTAGGTATTTCGGTTATTGATCAAATATAAAGTAGTACGTATTTTACATTTCTTTAAAATTTAAAAATAAACAAAGGGGTAAAAGAGAGGTTGAGAGTTTGCATCATAGTCCTTCATTTTTCAAGTTATGTTTATGAAATTTGGTATTTTGGCTCTTGATTAAAAACAAAGAAATACATATTTTGCACTTTTTGAAAATTCTACTCTCGAAGAGGTAAAATAGGGGTTTATAATTTGTATGAAAGTCCGTCATTTTTCAGTTTATGTACCTATATTATGTAACTTGGCATTTTGGCTTTTGATTAAAAACAAATAAGTACGTATTTCACACGTTCTGAAAATTCTACCACCAAATATTTGTATAAAATTCCATCATTTTCCAAATAATATTTCATTACTGTATCTACTTTTTTAAAATAAAGAAGTATGTGTTTCACAGTTTTCGAAAATTCCACCCCCAAATGGTTTAAATAGGGGTTGAAAAATTTATGAAATTCCGTCATTTTTCAAGATATATACACGAAATGTAGTATAGTGACTTTAGATTATAAAGAATTTATTTTTATAAATATAGTAAATTAGTAAAATTTGTAAATTTGTAAGTAATCTATTTTAGGGTACAAGGCGACTCCAACTTAGTTTTGGGTACAAATATAACGACTACTACGACTAATACTACTACTACTACCTCTACTACTACTACTGCTACTACATTATCATCATCATCATTAACAACAGCAGCAGCAGCATCATCGGCTCATCACTGAGTGCAAATCTCCTCTCAGATAAAGGTTATAGACCATAGTCCACCATACTGTCCCAATGCAAATTGGGAGACTTCACACAGTATTGTTCGCATAATATTATTTACATTTTTTATGCACACAATTCAGTTACTTGGCTCACGGCTTTTAGTTTACCAATCCCTAAAAATCGTTAAACATTATATTAACATATAAGTAAATTGTAAAATAGAGTAAATGGGGCCTTACACTCTATTGTGAAGAGTCAAAATGTGTCGAAAAAGGCATGTATGGCAATTCACAATGCTGTGTTGGTCCCTACTTGAACGTATGGTAGTGAAAGTTGGGTGTGGCAGAAGAAGCACGAGAGTAGAATGAACGCAGTAGAAATACGGTCATTAAGGAGTATGTTAGGGCTGAATCTGAATGACAGGGTGAGAAATTGTGTGACAAGAGAAGAGTGTGGTTTGCAAGATTATATTGTGACCAGGATTAAGAAAGGAATGCTTCGGTGGTTTGGTCATGTGGAAAGAAGAAAGAGTGACAAAGAAAATTTTTGTTGCAGAAGTGAATGGCAGAGTCGGAAAGGGACGTCCTAGGCGAAAATTTATCGACCAAATTGGCCATTTATTGAAAACGGGCCAAATTAGGAGTACCCTTAACCGACGAACATGTATGTGTAGGTATGTGAAGGAGGCGAGAGAGGTGTGTCAGGATCGTGCGAAATGGAAGTCTGTAGTCTCTGCCTAGCCCTCTGGGTGACAGGCGTGAGTGTTTATATTATTTTATTTATAGTAAATTGTAATTTTATATTATAATATTATTTTATGTGCATTACTTTTGTGACGTAAAAGTAAAACGGTAATAGAAATAAATTTAATTAATGTTTACAAAGTTGCAACTAGATGGCGCTGATGTCATTTAAAGCACGCTAAGCTTCCATTCACAGAAAGTGATATTAAGATTGTTGATGTTACGTTTTCATCTTTGAGATACTGGGGTAATTTATTGCGGCACGTAACTCTAGCGCTGAAAGAAACATGGTGGGGATACCTGCGAATGTCGTATCAGTACGGGAGACAGAATGCGACTGGAGAGCCAATCAGCGCGTGAGATCGATACGCACAGCCAATCATACGCAATAACACACAATACTGCCAATTGACTTGGGCCGTCCGGTAACAGCAGAAGAAGTACAGGATCATAACGGTACGAAAATCGCAGCAGCCCAACCAATATATGATCGCACCGTTGTCCATCGCTGCTTCAGACGGTGCGGTAACTACCTCATCCTTGTTCACCGTGTTACCCATTATTTAATGTTAAAATAATAGTTTGTTTATTCGGAGAATGTACGTATATACTGCACGAAAGTCAGCGCCGATAAGAAATAATTTTTCCTAATAACACTAAATAATATTTATTGAGTGGACTTATATCACTTATAAAATGAAATTAATTATTGAGTATTTCTTATATAACTTTATCTTTAAGAGGACGAATACCTTCCGCAGATACCTCGAAACCCAAAAAATCTATTTTAGACTGCCCAAATAAGCATTTATTCAGGTTGATAGTCTAATCGCATTTATTTAATCGCTCGAACACTTCGATCAATAATACCAACTAGATAACGGGTCACGTACAAAATCATAGCTAAATACTGTCCGCGTGAATATAAACTTAAACAGCTACATTTGTTTACTAAAGAAATGAGACAAAAAAACTTAAAATAGTTTTAAGTTCAACCTAATCGCCATCGCATCTAGTAATAAAGTCAAAAATCTTACGATAATTACTCACAAAAAAAAAACCAAGCTATACAATACTCCTATCACTTGGAAATGCAGACATAAATTAATTTTTTTTTATCTTATAATAATAATTATTATTATATCTTTTTATGTGAGGGTAGGTGAATTGAGTAGTAGACATTTTTGACATCTTAGATTTAAATATATTTTAAAAATAGTTATAGTTTGAATTTTATGTTTATTATTTATATGTAATAAATTACTACCTACCAGCTCTTATTTCCAAGTATTTTCTATAACATCACTGCATTTTACAACTATTTTCACCATGGAAGCACTGAAAGGTACACTTATGGAGATGTCAAAGTCATTCCAAAGTCAAATGGATAACTTTCAGCGGGAACTGCAACAATCTAGTTCTGCTGCCACAACTTCATCTTCCATACCAGGTGATTTTAATGCTTTTAGAAAATTCATCTTGGCTGCTTCAACATCTTTGCATAACCAAGTAGATCTTCTGGGAAGAGAACTGGATCGTAGTGAAATGCGTCGCCGCAGAAAGATGATCCTACTCCATGGAGTTCCTGAAGAAAAATCTGAGGATACTACCGCCGTCATAAGTACACTTATCAGCACGAAACTCCTAGTCCCAGGTTTCAGTAAAACATCCATAAGCCGTTGTCATCATCTGGGACGCCCTTCCGATAAATCTTCCAGGCCTGTGGTTGTCAAACTCAGCGATACCGTGATGCGCAACAAGGTTTGGTACTCCTTAACCAAACTTAAGGGCACAGGTATAACCCAATCTGAGTTTCCAACAAGGAGGTGCCACAGTGTTTTTCTAGAAGCTAGGCGAAGGTATGGCATCACCAAATGTTGGACCAGGGATGGAGTTATCAATAGTTTTACTCCAGATGGCACAAGGCACCAACTTGAGACTTTGTCTGAGCTTGACGCATTATGCAACGGGTCAACTTCTGCTTCATCCGTTTATCCTATTGTGGTTGAGGCAAATAAGGCCCCCGAAAATAAAGGTGCACCACAGCGTACTAAAAGGGCTGGTAAAAAATTTATTTTTTCTTAAATAATTTTATTTTATAATTTTATTAATTTTTGTAATTCTGTTATAACTTTTCTCTGGACTTCATATTTTAATTTTCTTTTTATCATCATATCTTCATTACTTTTCCTTGTTAATCGTACTCGTAGATTAGATAGTAAAATGTAATGATTAATAATCTCTCTTTGGAATGTTTATTATTAGTGATAAGAGTATATTGTAAGGTAGATAATTGCTAGTTAACGTATATACTATAACTTTGACATTTTGACTCATCTGACATTAACACCTCTCACCTTTGTGTCTATGGTATGTTAACGTTCTGTTTCTTCACTTATTGTTAAGTGAATTATACATTTCTTTTCATAATCACTTTTCAATGGGATAATTTTATTATATTTTTCTAGGGATATTGTTAATTTAATAAAACAGAAGAAGAGTATGTTAGGGCTGAATCTGAGTGACAGGGTGAGAAACTGTGTGATAAAAGAAGAGTGTGGTTTGCAAGATGATGCAGTGACCAGGATTAAAAAAAAGGAATGCTTCTGTGGTTTGGTCATGTAGAAAGAATGAATGCGGAAAGACTGACAAAGCAAATATATGTTGCAGAAGTGAATGGAAGAATCGAAAAGAGACGTCCTACGCGGAAGTTTGTCGACCAAATTGGCGATATACTAAAAATGGGCCAAATTAAGAGCCTTAACCGACGAGCATGTATGCGTAGGTATATGGATGTGGAAGAGGCGAGAGAGGCATGTCAGGATCGTGCTAAATGGAAGTCTGTAGTCTCTGCCTACCCCTCTGGGTGAGAGGCGTGAGTGTTTATGTTTAATAAAATATAAAGCTACGTCTCATAAAAAATACAAAAAAACACGGTTAGCCACTGACTATATAAAATTCGCTGAGTTGTGAACTGAACTTAAAAAATGCTAGTAACTGCACATAACCAGCATAAGCACTGCGTGCAAAATAATCTTCAAAGAGACCCAAAATCCTTTTGGAGTTTTGTTAATTCTAAAAGAGGTAATCGAAATCCAAAAAAATGGGAAGGTTTTGACCAACGAGCATTGTGCTGTTGAGTTTGCTAAATACTTTCATTCGGTGTATACTACACAGAGAGCAGACTTAAATGTGAGTAAGGCTATCATTGATGACGCTGAAGGGGATAACGAGGCAGCGCGAATTCACTTGAGAGAGTTGTAACTTAAGGACGTACTGACTGCGCTTAAACAACTTAAGCCAAAGAAATCTGCAGGACCAGCTGGAATACCACCTTTTATCTTTAAAGATTGCCATTCTGTGCTAGTAAAACCACTACTTCACATTTATAATAACTGTTTAAACCAAGATAGATTTCCGGAAAAATGGAAAATAACGAAGGTGGTTCCCGTTCCAAAAGAAACCACAGGGACCAGTGTAGAGGACTTTAGACCGGTAGCAGTCCTATCTACTCCAGCCAAGGTATTGGAGTCGGCTATATACAAAAGCTTATATCAACTGATAAACACACAGCTGTCGGAAGCGCAGCACGGGCTTAGACCTGCT
Organism: Parnassius smintheus behrii; assembly: GCA_036936625.1. Classification (NCBI taxonomy): domain Eukaryota; kingdom Metazoa; phylum Arthropoda; class Insecta; order Lepidoptera; family Papilionidae; genus Parnassius; species Parnassius smintheus. Next base: position 10,650,776 of record JAUPFT010000021.1, on the reverse strand, counting down.
CGTAGCACTGCAAATAACCTTCTTGCGCTTGTGACCGATATAATACTGTTACGAGCTTGAGGTTCGTGACAATAAAAATTGCCGATAGAATTACCTAAATTAACACTTTAATTTTCTTTACACAAATTAAAACTTAAAACACCAATAATTAATCACACTGATTCACTTTATTCCGCTCCGAAGCTTCGCTTGTCTCGCCAAATTCAATACTTCCTCGATCGCACCTGGCAGCGCCTATAAATACACATTAGTACCGAATCATCCAGAACATTCAAGTAAATATGAGCACCAATCAACAATGCGCCGAAAGTTCGAGAGTCAGCTTCCAGAAGCTTAGTTCTTCGTTTCGACAACAGATGGCGCTGTCGGTTGAAATATTAATGATGTCACTTTCTGGAAAGCTCTTCCCTCGCTCCGTTACCCAACACTAGATGGCGCTAGTGCCGGATGTCAACTTAGCTGCGCAACAATACCAATATTAGATAGTGAGGGACATACTGATACTGCTTATTTTGATTTCAAAAAAGCATTTGATTTGGTTAATAATAACATATTACTAAAAAAATGGCAAAATTTGGTTTTACCCCACACTGATTGAGTTTTTTCGCTAGCTACATGACAGATAGGCAACAGTATGTAGAATATGAGGGCCATAAGACAAAACCATATTTTACATGGTCTGGTGTGAGTCAGGGGTCGAATCTAGGACCTTTGGAGTTTTTAATCACGATAAATGTCTTACCCAATGTTGTGAAGAAATCAAGATGTTTGTTATTTGCAGATGACCTTAAGATATCGATGGATATAGGTGGTTTGGAGGACTGTGACAGTCTCCAAGACGATATAAATAGAGTTGATGAATGGAGCAAAGGTAACAAATTACAATTTAATATCGCTAAATGCTCAACAATATCTTTCACGCGCAAACATAAGCCCATAGAGTATACTTATTACATTGACAGGACACCTATGTCTGTATTTAGGAGTAAAATTTTCTGCTGATTTAACGCTTAAAGATCATATTGTTGAAACATGTAAAAAGGCTTTTAGAACTCTAGGTTTTACGTTACGTGCAGTTAACGGTTTCACAAATGTGCAAGCTATTATAGCTTTGTACAACACACTAGTTCCGAGTCATTTGGAGTGTAATTCAGTAATTTGGGCTCCTCATGAGAAGAAGTACGATCTAATGCTGGAGAAAGTACAAAACAAATTTGTAAGGTATTTGTATCTTAATTTATATGGGGTGTACCCATTTTACCCACTGCAATATCCCACATTATTTTTTCTGGATATGGTGGGATACAATCAGTTCAGGGCAAGGAGAGAACCTAAACTAGTTTTATATATTTTTATTGTTCTTAGGGGTAGGATTATTAATGAGAATATGTTGAAGAAGATTAATATTTAGGTTCCGGCTAGGTATATATGGCGGCGGCGTCAGCCAGACCTACTGGCCGTCCCTAGATGTCGCACTAACTTACTGCGAGAGGCACCCCTGACGCGAGCGTTTCGAATAGTATTATTAGTATTAAACCTGATCGACAGAGAAATAGATTTATTCTTTTGTACTTTGAACGAATTCACAAAACTTGCTTTATGGATAATTAGCTATAACTTAATATAGTAATATAGGTAGTATAGGATTGTAAATAGTACTTTATCTATCGCATTGGGTAGAAACATGTAATGTTAGATATAAGTTGGTTGTAAATAAATAAATAAATAATGCTGGCAGGTAGTTTACTGATGATGATTTCTTATATTTACGCGAACATATTTGCAATTACCAGTCCGTACTGGTTTACATAATGATTTATTTGCAATTACCAGTCCGTACTGGTTTACATAATGATTGATTTCCATCAAAACATACTTCAAGCCGCTGAAGAAGATTGGTCAGTTTTTACCATCAGTCAAGTGTAATGTCCCTCTGCAAGATGCAGGAGTGTACAAGCTTGATTGTGAATGTGGTCTCTCCTACATAGGACAAACTAAAAGATCAATAAAAACCCGCGTTAAAGAACGTATAGCTGATGTGAAGAATCGACGCTCCGGGAAGTCTGCAGTCTGTGAACACGTACAGGATCGCCCCCGTCACTACATCAGATTTGATAGACCGCAAATCCTCGCTAAAGAACACCGATTCCTTCCAAGGATGATTCGCGAGGCTATTGAAATCAAAAAAACATCCTAATTTCAATAGAGAAGATGGCTGGGTGCTACCATCTGCTTGGGATCCTATAATAAATAAAATTAAATCCCAACCCAAGCATACAACTGCAAGACTTCAAGATACCATAAGTTCATACTGCATAGATCGGAACAAAAGTTAAATTTTAATCTATGGTAACCGCGGTTAACTATGACATATGAACGTTGAACATCTCAGTCCCGCCCGTGACCATGAGTGCTGTAAAGCGTTCGAAACGTCGGGTATTTAAAAGTTAAATATACGCGATAAATTCCGTAAAAATAGTATTATTTCAAAGTTTGCTGATGACTTATTTATTTTTGAATTATTTATTTTATACATATTTACTTAGTTTTACATATATTTAGTAATCAGATATATTTTAATATGATTTCTTCAGATGATAGTGTTCGGAGTTCCAATTCCTTCGTCTTTGAGAATCAAAGGCGAAGGAATTGGAACTTGGTCTCTGATGGATTAAGCAGTATTGACAGCTTTGAAAGCATTGTACCTTTAAATATTATGTTAGATTCAACTTTTTCTGAATTTAGCATAAAATTTAACGCTATTCACATAAATGCTCAAAGTATTCCTGTTCATTACTCCCACATATTGTCAAGTTTTAATAGCAAAAACATACACGCTATCCTTGTTTCGGAGTCGTGGTTAAAACCATGTCTTCCATCGACATGCTACTCGCTTCCAGGTTTTCATTTGATTCGTAACGACCGTACCGATCGGGGCGGTGATGGTATTACTATTTATCTACGCTCTCATATACCTTTTTCAGTAATTCAAGTTTCAAATTTTTCGCAGACTGGAAGTGAAGCTGACTTTATCTTTATCGAAGTTCTTCTTGTACAAAATTACTTTGAATGTTCATGTTGGATATAAGCCACGTTTTACGTATGATTCTTTTACAAGTTTTTTCTTTGATGATGACTTTCGTGACTTGCGTTGCTCTTATTCTGCAGCACCAACAGCCAAGGTAGGTATTAAAATAATTATATTTTATGATACATAGAAATTTTATATATATATATTACCTATATATATAGGTATATATTAAGTTATTATTTTATTATATATATTATTATTATTATATATGTTATAATCGATGCTTTTATATTAATTTTAAGATAGTATTTCCAAGAATTTAACGAATAATATTTGCTTTTATTAATGAAATTTGTGTCGATAATTGCACGAATTGCCTGTTTTAGTTTTTGTCTGACGCAGTCATGCAAAAAATTGGTGTAGTGGAAGTGTAACCAGACAATATTACTTAGACTACATTTGTCGGGGAGCGGAAGTGCAAAAAGCGGCCTAGTACGGGTCGCACTCACCCACGAAGGGTTCCGTAGCAGCAAGTAACATAATATAAAAGTTGTTTTACTTCGTTGTAACTTTTATCGATGTTTCGCAACTGTATTGAAAAATTAACTGGCACGAGTGCCAACGACGTC